>CM039445.1:12045001-12102693 GCA_022388445.1 Zophobas atratus
AAATTTGAATTTCAGTCTACTGTACATATTCAAATGGTGAAATATTTGCCAAAAATTTTTCCTAGAAACATTTTCAAACGAGTTCTATAAAAATGAAAAAAGTATAATGTGATTTTTGTTACACTCCTTCAAATAACCCAAAAAAATATGAAAATATATAATTTCAAAAATTTTTTTAAAAATATGTCCAAACGTGCTCTATTCAAATGAAATTTCAAATCTTAATTAATTTTTCCTTTTCTGATAAATGACAAAAATGAAAAAAGTCCAAAATTAAAAACAAAAGTTTTGTTTTACATCTCCAAAACATTGTTCCTCTTGATTACGAAAACAAAATCACTTTTGCTAACCCTTTCAAAATATCGTAATTTCTAAAAATTTTCCAAGAAGGATGAAAAATGGGAAAAATCACTCATTTTTGCTATAGGTACTTGTCCAAATAGTCGAGAAAAATTGAAAAATAATTTCCAAAAATTTTCCACAAAAAGTTGAAGTGGGTTCTATTGGGATGCAAAAAACTACTAGCGTATAGACAATAATACTTCGTAGACTGGGAATTAGAAACCATATGTGTCCTATTGCTTAAAATAAATTGGAAAAAATAAAACAACCCAAAAATTTTCCAAAAAAGTGTTAAATGGGACTTTCTTCGAGTGGAAAAAGGGATTACTTTGTACATTTTTTTGACTTTAACAAATTTGAATTTCAATATACTGTACATTTTCGAACAACCAACACAAATGGTGAAATATTTTCCAAGAATGTTTCCAAAAAACGGTTTTCAACGGGTTCTATTCGAATGAAAAAAGGACCATATTATTAAGATTTTTTCGTAGACTAGGAGTCTGATGGAATTTTTGTTACACATTTTCAAATTACTGAAAAAACTGTGAAAATAATTCGCAAACATTTTCCAAAAAATATGTTAAAACGTGCTCTATTCAAATGAAATTATAGTGCCGGTACTGTAAAATATTTTCGGCAGATTACAAATCTTGATTAATTTTTGCTTTTCTGAAAACTGACAAAAATAAAAAAAGTTCAAAATTAAAATCAAAAGTTGAAGGGGAATTTTCAAAAAATTGTTACTGTTGATTACGAAACTAAAATCACTTTTGCTAACCTTATCAAAAAATCGAGAGAAATGGACCCCTAATTTCCAAAAATTTTTCAAAAAAAGTTGAAAAATGGAAAAAAATCACAATTTTTTGAAAAACGTGTTAAACCGGGCTCTATAAAATGGAGAACGGGATTAGTTTTGTAAATATTTTTTGTAGATTACGAATTTGAAGTTAGTTTGGATATACATTTCCTAATAACCTAAAGAAAATAATTTCCAAAAGGTTTCCAACGAAGCATACTAAAATGGACTTGATTTAGCTGGAAAATCATTAACATATAAAAAATATAACTGACGAATTCATTTTTTTACAATTTTCAAGTAATCTATCGAATATCATCATGAGGCTGCGGATGTCAAGTCATTTTTCCTATATTTTTTCAAATAACCGAAAAACTGCGAAAACAATTTTCAAACATTTTCTAAAAAACAGAATTCTAAAGTATTCTCTACAGCCTAGGAATCTGGAGCTTTGATACCTCTTCAAACGACTGAAAAAAAAACAAAAAATATTTTTCCGAAATTTTCCAAAGTAACATTAAAACGATCGAGTACATAATATGCGTAGCAATTACGAAGCAACGCTCACTGGAAAAATATTTTCACAAATTAAAAAAAAAAACTCAACACGGATTCATAACCCACAAGTACAGGAATATCTTGTATAATTTAAATAACATTTACTATTCTAAATTTTAGAGATGATGTCATTCCACTGTTGGTGGAGATGATTACACAAATTTTGTTAGCGTTTTACCTTCTACACTATATTCCTAACATATGTATAAAGTTTGACAACAATCGGTCAGTAGTTTCGGTGATTATCTGTGTAATAAAAACCAATACCGACAGACGACAGACAGATACATAGACAGACAGACGGAAACATTAAAAAAGTGAACAATGTAAAATTTAAAAAATGGAAGAACTGAAAAATAATAAAATCAAACAACTAAAATAAAAATAGAGAAATCGGTGGGTCGAAAAAACAAAAAATCGATTAACCAAGAAATTGAGAAATCAAAAATCAAAAATTTTGAAATGTAAAAACTGAAAAATCGTAAAATAAAAAATTCGAAAAATCGAGAAATTGAAAAACCGACGAATGGACAAATCCCCAAACTGAAAAATCGAACAGCTGAAAGACTAAAATATTTGAATGTGGAGAAATCCAGAAATCAAGAAACTTTAAAATCGGAAAATTGTAAAATTTAAAAATTTAAAAACGGAAAAGTCCAAATCTGAAAACTTGAGAAATCTAAACGAATCGAACCATTAAAAAAGCCAAAATTTAAAAAAACAAAAAATGAAAATCTGGGAAAATTGAAAAATTCCCAAAATACAAATGTTGGAAAATTGAGAAATAAAAAACTTGAAAAATCGAAAAATCAAAAAAATTAGATACATATTGAAAAAATTTAAATTTTTTTAAGATCGAAAATCTAAAGTTTAGAAAATCGAAAAATGTAAAACTTAAAAATTGGAAAAATTGAAAAAGACGACAGACAGACAGACAGACGGAAACGCGAGACCTACTTTTTCGTACTCTAGGGGCTCATAAAACATCGAGAAAACATGAGAGTAGTCATTCATCGAACGCACTTTTCCTATTCCAATACTTCTTTATTAGTTTATACTCGAGAAGGAAAAATGTTTTCCAAAAACGAAATTACGAATTCGAAGTTATTTTTGACATATCTACATTTCAGAACTGAGAGAAAAGGCAAAATAATTTCAAAAATTTTTCCAGTGAGTTATACAAGAAAAACGGGCTCTGTTCAAAGGGAAAACCACTAGTATATAAAGAATGTTTGAAATTATGACTTATTTTTCTACACAAATACCCAGGGAAAATTCTTAAAAAGAAATAAATAAAATGACCTCTCTTCGAATGAAAAAAGCAGGGATTTATCGAGTATTTTCATAACACTGCGAATTCGAAATGGTTTTTTTCTATATCTCTTCAAAGAACAAAAAAAAACAAAATAATTTGCAAAATTTAAAAAAAAAATGTTAAAATAGACATGGGAATCAAGAATCCAAACTGAGTTGTGCTACATTTCTCGAAAACTGGGAAAACATTTTTCAAAAAAAAAAATTCTAAACAACTAAGAAAATCGAAAAAATATTTTTCCGAAATTTTCCAAAATAACGTTCGAAATAATGGATAGAAGAAGCGCTAGAGTATATAAAATGCTCGGCAGATTACGAATCAAAATTCACTTTTTCAATTAACTGAGAAAACTGGAAAAACATTTTCCACGAATTTTCCAAAAAAAAATAGTCAACAGGGATTCATAACCCACAAATACAGGAATATCTTGTTTTGTAAAATTTAAATAACATTTTGACTATTGTAAATTTTGGAAATGACGTCATTCCATTGTTAGTGGAGATGATTAAACAAATTTTGGTTAGCATTTTATCATCTACACGATATTCATACATACATGTAAAATTGGGCAACAATTGATTAGTACTTTCTGTCTTATAATAATCGACACAGACAGGCGACAGACAGACGGCAACGCGAGACCTACTTTTCGCACTTTAGGAGCTAGGAGTTATATTTTGGCTTTTTTTAAATATATTTCTCTACGAAAATTTCTCATTTTTACCATATTTCAAGATTCTTGTTGTGAAAATAAAATTACGAATATTAAGAAACAACAAAAGTCAAAAGATAAGCCCCGCCCACCCACCCCATCTCGATTGTGATGATTGTTTTTTATTCATTGTGAGCCAGGGGGCGGAGCTTAATTCCAAAATCTGTATTTCCATACAAAAATTTACGATTTTGAACTTTTGTTGTTATGGAAAGAAAATTACGTTTAATTAAAAAAAAAGAAAATAGCAAAAAGCCTATGTAAAAAAAAACATCTCAGTTGAGATAGGGCGGGTGGGCGGGGCTTGAATTTTGACTTGTTTTTTTTACCTTACGTAGTCTTCTTTTCACAACCAAGGACTTAAAATTTTATAAAGTATTGAATTTTTGTAAGCAAATCTGGACTGACAAGGAATGAAAGATTCATCGGAATTAAGAAGAGGGCGGGGCTTATAGTTTGCCCCTTTTTTAAATATATTTTTCTACGAAAATTTACCATTTTTACCATGTTTTATATTTCTTGTTGTGGAAAGAACATTACCAATATTAAGAAAGAAAGAAAAGTCAAAAGATAAGCTCCGCCCACCCACCCAATCTCAACTGTGATGTTTTTTTTTATTCGTCGTCAGCCAAGAGGGCGGAATTTAATTACAAAATCCGTATTTCTCTACAAAAATTTACCATTTTGAACTTGTTTTCAGTCTCTTGCTATGAAAATAAAATAAGGTGTACTTAAAAAAAGACAAAATATAAGCCCCGCCCATGTATAAAAAATCATCACAGTTGAGATAGGGCGGGTGGGCGGGGCTTGCATTTTGCCTTGTTTTTCTTACTGTACGTAGCCTTCTTTTCACAATCAAAGACTTAAAACTTTATCAAAGTAGTGAATTTTTGTAAGCAAATATGGATTTTGCAATTACGCTCTGTCTCTCGGACTGACAAGGAATGAAAAATTTATCGGAATTGAGACGAGGGCGGGTGGGCGGGGCTTATATTTTGGCTTTTTTTTTAATGTGTTTCAAGTTTCTTGTTGTGGAAAGAAGATTACGAATATTATGAACGAAACAAAAGTTAAATGATAAGCCCCAACCACCCACCCCACCCCAACTATAATGACTTTTTTTATTCGTCGTGCGTCAGGGGGTGGAGCTTAATTGCAAAATCCGTATTTTCCTACAATAATTTACCATTTTGAACTTGTGTTCAGTTTTTGTTATGAAACGAAAATTAGGTACACTTTAAAAAAAGGCAAAATAGTAGTATATTTTTGTAAGCAAATACGGATTTTGAAAGTACGCTCCGCCCCTCGTACCGACAAGCAATGAAAAATTCATCGGAATTGGGACGAGGGTGGGTGGGCGGGGCTTATATTTTGCCTTTTTTTAAATATATTTTTCTACGAAAATTTACCACGTTTAAAGTTTCTTGTTGTGGAAAGAAGATTACCACTATTAAGAACGGTTTCAAAATTTGGCAGTACACCGTAAATGGTAAAAATAAAAATACGATACCATAGAGAAAATGTTTCGCACTTGAAACTAAATCACTTTTAGTGGATCTTTTTCAGTAACGCAGAAAATTTTAAAATTAAATAATTGCTTCAGAAAAATCACAAATTATTGAATAAAGACATTCAGATGTACTGGAATAAAAACTGCATTGTGCAAAGGTAAACGTTATAAAATGAGGAAACGTGCCAACATTTCATAATTTGAAAAGTATAGTATAGGCAACCAATTATACTCATCACCCACAAAAGGCGAACACATTCATAGCCATTCCGCGCAAAAAATTAAAATTAAAATTTACCTTCCCTGCTTTATAAAAAATAATTCACTCAACTACAAATCACATCAAAACACTAACAATAATTACATCTAAACATTAAAATACACTGTTAAGTGCACGCGCGACAAACTTCCATTACGTAACGCAGTACACAACACGTCGCAATTGCTCCCAACCTACGCCAAAATCAACACCAAACCCACCTTATTCGGCAAATGATCGCCCATATTACCCTTGACCCCGAACTTAACCTGCCTGATTAAACCAATCTATTTCTAGCAACGTCAGGTTCCTTTTTGTCCCTTTATTTATGCGAACCCATTCAATTATTTACGATAGCTCTTCTTCTCCGCCGAAGATAAAGCTGCGTTCACACCGCGGCAATTTGTCATGTGTGAAGTCGGATTTATTTATGGCGCTCACTCTTATATTTGTTGTATTTATGGACTTCCGGTATTTACGTGTGCTTCATAAATTCAAGAAGATGGGATTGTAAATCTGACTTACGGCGGATTTATGGATACGGTGACGTTGACGTATGACGTAACGTAAGGCCGGACGGGTGTCAATGGTGGTAGAAATAGCTAAGGAGTCGCGTTAGGTGACATTTATCGTCGTTTGGGTGCGATGGTGGCGAATACAGAGGTGATAATAACCGATTTATTGGCAGCGGAAATTTGGAAAATGGTATTTTATAGAAAATATTTATTTGTTCTCGGATACAGGATTTTTTCTATAACGATATTCATTTATCTAATATCGTTAAGGTGGAACGCTAGACGATAGGCAAAATATATTTTTATACTTTTTATTGGCAGAATGTGTTTTATTTTTCGTCTTTATATCTACGCAACTTGTTAGAACATTAATTAATAGACTATTTGCTAAAGAAGGTAGTTAGCAGCGAGGGGTGTTAGATTGCTCCGCCTCCTCATTGCGGGATTCTATAATCCCTAAACATTTAGATGGAATAAAGTGGACAAGTATAAAAATTTCCTGGTTTGATTACAGAAAATTTTGAATTCGAAAGAAGAACTGTTTGACACAATAAAAAAATAAAAACCAAACATAGAGCGATTTTTTAACAATAATTAATTATTAACAGATCAACCTGATTCAGTCAGAAATCAAAAAAACTGACGAATATTGACAGTTTGGAAATGATAACTTATAAGGTTAGGATAAAAAAATAAAATTGGACAAATCGAATCTTACATTTTTTTTGAAAAATCTGGATTTAGACCAATTTTTTGATATCACAATTTTTCACTTTTTATTTTCTTTCATTTTTCAATTTTTCCATTTTTCACTGGTTCGGTTTCATAATTTTCGTTTTTTCAACTTTAATTTTTTCAATTTTTCAATTTCTCTACTTCCAAAATTTTCAAATTTTCGTTCTGCAATTTTTCAATTTTGCAATTTTTCGATGTTACAATGTTTCAGTTCTCCAATTTTTAATTTTTCAATTTTGAATTTTTTAATTTTCATTTTCTTAATTGTATACCACAATTTTTCGTTTTTTCATTTACTTTATTTTTTCAATGTTTCTTTCGATTTTATAATCTTTCGTTTATTTAATTTTTCAAATCTTCAGTTTTTGATTTTTCAATTTCTCGTTTTTCAAATTTTTAAATGTTTCAATTTTTTGTTTTTCGGCTTCAATTTGTTCGATTTTTAACTTTTTGACTTCCAAATTTTTCAATTTCCAGTTTTTAAAATTTTTCGATGTTACAATTTTTCATTTTTCGTTTCCTCAGTTTCTCAAGTTCTTGATTTTTATTTTTTATTTTCTTGATTTTATATCAAATTTTTCCTTGTTCTATTTTTGATTTTTCAGTGTTACAATTTTGCAATTTTTTTATTCGATTCCAAAAGTTGAAAAATAGAAAAATTGAACAACTAAAACACGACAAACTAAAAAATCGGAAAAAATTGAAAAATCGAAATATTGAAAAACCGAAAAAAAATGGAATCAACCAAAACTCAAAAAATTGTAAAATCGAAAAATTATAGAATCGTCAAAATTGTAAGGTTGAAGAAAGTGTAATACGAAAAATTGAAAAATTAAAATTCAACTAAATGAAAAAGTGTAAAAATACAATTAAAATGGGAAATTTCAAAAATTGTGAGATTAAAAAAGTGAAAAGTTTTAAAAATTATTATTATTACATATTTGCAAATCAAAAATTCAAGAAATGAAAAATTCAAAAATCGAAAATTCTAAAAATGAGAGGTCGAAAAATCGAAAGATCGAGAAATATTAACCTCAAACAGTGAAAAATGTAATATTTAAAAAATGAAAAAATTGGAAAATAGTAGAATCGAAGAACTTGAACAAAACATTCAGATCTCGAAATAACTGAATCGATTGACCAAGAAATTGTGAAATCAAAAATTAAAACTTTAGAAATGCAAAATAATGAAAAATCCTAAAACTGAAATATCCGAAAATTGAGAAATCAAAAAATAAAAATTTTGAGAAATCGATAATTCGAAAAATCGAGAAACTGAAGAATCGACGACTTGACAAATCCTCAATTTGAAATATAGAAAAATTGAAAATCGAGAAATCGAAAATTAGAAATATCGGACAATCGGACAGGTGAAAAACTAAAATATTTGAATATCGAAAAATCCAGAAATCAAGAAATTCAAAAAATCGAAAAATTGTAAAATTTAAAATTTTAAAAACCGAAACAGAAAAATTGAAAAACCGAAAAGTCGAAATCAAAAAAGTTGAAAAATCGAAAGCAAATGAAACATGAAGAACACCGAAACCGAAAAAGTTGAAAATTGCCAAAATTGAAATTTTGAAAAATTGAGAAATCAAAAACTTGAAAAATCGAGAAATCGAAAAAACAAAAATCAAAAAACTTTATAAATCGAAAAACCGGGATGTCGACAAATCGAAAAATCCAAAAACCCAAAAATTTAGATACGTATTAAAGAATTTTAAATCCGGAAATTGAAACATCAAAAAATCGTCAAAAATCGAAAATCTAAATTTAAAAAATCGAAAAATCCAAAATTATAAAAGCGAGACATCAAAAAATTGAAAAATGTAAAATTGAAAAATTAGAGAAAGTGAAAAATGGTAAAATCGAAAAACGGAAAAGTCGAAAATTTGAGAAATCGAAAAATGGATGGGTCGATTAATCAGGAAATTGAGAAATCAAAATTTGAAAATTTTGACACGCAAAAAATTGTAGAACTGAAATATCGGAAAATTAAGAAATCGAAGATCAAAAAAAAATGGGAACTGGAAAATTCGAAAAATCGAGTAATTGAAGATTTCGACAAATTGACAAATCCCCAAACTGAAATATCGAAAAAGTGAGTAATCCAAAAATTGAAAATCCGGAAATTAAACAGCTGAAAAACTAAAATATTGAAATATCGAGAAATCCAGAAATCAATCAATTTTAAAAATCGAAAAATTGAAAAATTTAAAAACCGAAACAGAAAAATTGAAAAATCCAAAAATCGGAATCCGAGAAGCAGAAAAATCGAAAGCAATCGAAACATCAATAAAATCAGAAAATGAAAAATTCCCAAAATAGAAATGTTGAAAAATCGGGAAATCGAGAAAACGAAAAATCAAAAAAATTTAAAAAACCGGAAAACCGAGTTGTGGACAAATCGAACATTCGAAAAATCGAAAAATTGAAATACACATAAAAAAAATTACAGCAGGGGTTTAAAAATGTGAAATTTAAAAATAGGAAAAATTGAAAAATAGTAAAATCGAAGAAGTGAAAAATCGAAAAATTGAGAATCGAAAAATTAAAAAATAAGAAATCGAAAATTCGAAAAATCGAGATATTGAGGAATCGACGAATTGACAAATCCCCAAACTGAGATACCGAAAAAGTGACTTATTGAAAAATTGAAAACCGAGAAATCGAAAAATCGAAATATCGGGAAATCGAACAGCCGAAAAAGAAAATATTGGAATATGTTTCTAGAAATCTAGAAACAAAAAATTTTAAAAGTTGAAAAATTGAAAAACCAAAAAATCGAAATCCGAAAACTCGAAAAATTGGAAAATTCCCAGAATTGAAATGTTGAAAAATTTACAAATCAAAAAATTTTAAAAATCGGAACATCAAAAAATCGTTAAAAATTGAAAAATTTAAAAATCGAAAATCTAAAATTTAGAATATCCAAAATTAGGAAAATTGAAGGATTTGGGAGAAATTTGAAAAATCTAGAAATTAAAAAATCCCAAATACGAATTGGCAAAAAATTGGGAAATCGAAAAGTCGAAAAACCGAGAGATCGACATTTAAAAGCTAAAACGAAACGTCAAAAGGTCGAGAAACCGAGAAGTCAATAAATCGAAAATTTGAAAAATTAAAAAATCGAAATAGCCCAAAATCAAAAAACCAAAAATTTTAAACTTAAAAAACCAATAAATGAAAAAATCGAAAATTTGAAAAATCGAGGAATCTAAAAGCGACAACTCGAAAAATCGAGAAATCTAAACATCAAAAATGTGAAAAATGTAAAATTTAAAAATCCGAAAAATTGAAATACAGGACTATCGAATTGAAATACATGTTATAAAAGTTTACAACTGGAAAATGAAACAACAAAAAATTGTTGAAATAGAAAAATGCAAAAATCGAAAATCTAAAATTTAGAAAATCGAAAAAATCGAAAAATTGAAGAATCGAAAGACTGAAAAATCTAGAAATTGAAACATCCCAAAACCGAAATGTCGAATAGGAAGTCGAAAAATCGAGAAATCCAAATTGAAAAACGGAAACATCGAGTCGAAACGTCAAAATATCGAGAAACCGGGAAGTAGAAAAAGAAAAAAAATCAAAAAAATCGAAATAGCCCCAAAAAAAAAAACCGAAAAAGTCTTTAAAATGAAAATTCGAAGAGATAAAAAAATTATAAAGCCGAAACGAAAAATTGCAAGTCCAAAAATTGAAAAACTAAAAATTGAAAACTGGAGAAACTCAGATCGGAACATTTCATATTAATAGATAGTTTATTACATACATTTTTTTAGTTGATCGAACTGTTTTCAAGGGCTTAGAACATGAAAGAATCTGCAGTTTGATGCATAATACCTCTATATTAATATCGTTTTATCATAGAAACAAGAAACAAGTTGTGAAATCTCCTCTAGCGAGTCCCCTCAAGGTTCTTACTGGTTCTAAAACTTTCTTTGTGGTTCCGAAACCCTTTCATTTCGTGAATCACATCTGACAAAACTACCCAAGACTTATGCATAATATATGAATTAATGTATGCTTAGTGAATAATTATAAGCACCTGATCGAACTCCGCTTCGTATGTATTACCCGTAGTGCACTGGTCTCAGGTGCAAAAGCACGTGCTTGTCGCATTCAATACAGCTTTTCCAACTCTCCTTATTTCTCTAATCCAACAAAGCACTACATTTCCCATATCTCCGGCATCACAAACTCAAAAATAAACAAGAAAATCGCCGACTTACGCCAATTTATTTCAGCACATGTCAGCCTGATTCATCGCTCCCTTGCCTCCCATTACCAATTAAAAATGCATTCGTATTCACATCTAGGATTTAATGCGCACTTTTACGGACTTCATTAACCATTCCAAATAGCTCATTCGTGTAAACTCGTTAAGTCTCTTAGCGAACATTGCCGTAATAAATTGCCCCGCTAGTTACATAAACATTGCATTTTTGCGCGTCTGGATTCAATTAATTCAAGTTTGCCGTTTTTTCCTCTCTATTATTTTTCTTCATGCAAGATTTATTAAATTGCATAGTGGATGTGACTTCGGCCATAAATTCCTGCCAGGCAATGAGTGATTTATACACAGCAACATTCGCACAAAGTGTCAACGCAGCGAAACGGTTGGCGATTTTCGACTTTTCTGCAGCGTTGGGCCATTGTGTGGCTAATGGCGTATCCGTCATCATTGTGCGAAATATACAAAAAATTGCGCATATATCTGGTGGAGAGTTTTTGGAAGACGCAAGCTGAAGTGTGTTGACAGATGTGTCGGTAAATGTGTAGCGACCGTCCGGCAAACACGTGTTTGGATTGGCTGAGTTTGCGAGATTTATTGAAAAATTGCCAGGCGGATTTTTATCGCGCTGTCGAAAAAATCTGGATTTTTGAAAAATTTATTAGAGGATGGTCGCTGGAAAATTGGATGTTTGGGGCGAACTCTAGGGATTTTAGTGTTTGTTTTAATTTTTAGGTCAGCTTTGAAGGCGGGTGACTGCAATGTCAAATAATGGCCCAATTAACCGTGAACTTACTCAAACATTTTGTTGTGTAATCTGGAATGAGCTTATATTGTTCGAGATATTTGTTTTGTATTGTTTATTCACTAGGCAAGTTCCGTTCACGTAATCCGGGCGTTGAATATACAGGTTGGTCAATATTTCTTTAACTGGGTCAATTTTTATTGCACAGATAATCTCCGAAACTACTAGACCGATTGTTGACAAATTTTGTATGTATGTTAGGAGTGTATGTAGATGGTAAAACGCTAACCAAAATTGTCGGATTATCAGGAACTGATGATTTATCTTACAATTTTGTCAAATAAATATTATTATTCGATTTCTCGATTTTTCGATTTTTCGAATTTTTAACTTTTTATTTTTTCAGACCTTAATTTTTTTTATTTGTTTTGATTTCTCGATTTTTGAATTTTTCGGTTCTTGAATTTCTAGATATATTAATTTCGCAATTTTTTAAATTTTAGATATTTTGATTTCCCGAGTTTTCGATTTTTCATTCTTAGATTTTTGTATTTTTCAATTTCTCGAAATTTTAGATTTTTCACTTGTTTGATACTTAGATTTCTCGATTTTTCGAATTCTCACTTTTAGAAGTTCCGATTTTTTAAATTTGCAATTTTTAAAATCTTTGATTTTTCGATTTTTCAATTTTTTGGTTTGTAAATTTTTCGATTTTTCTATTTTTCAATGTTTCGTTTTTTTAAGTTTAAAGTTTTCAATTCTGAATTTTTCGATTTTGGACGCTTTAGTTCTTTTAGTTTTTCTCTCGATTTCTCGGTTTTTCATTTTTACAGTTCTTCAATTTTTCAATTTTTTGCGTTTCTAAATTTTTTTGATTTATGAATTGCTCCATTAATCCATTTTTGATTTTTCGACTTTCCGATTTCTCCATTTCTCAGTTTTTCCGTTTTGGCAGTTTCTCAATTTTTAGAATTTCAAAATTTTTAATTTTTCGAATTTCGAAATTTTTAATTTTTCGAATTTAAAAATTTTTAATTTTTCGAATTTCAAAATTTTTAATTTTTCACTTTTTGATGTTTTAATTTCTCGATCTTTTTATTTTTCGACTTCTCACTTTTACGTTACAATTTTTATTGATTTTTACTTTTTTTTTTTGATTTTTCAATTATTCAGTTTTTAAATTTTTCGATTTTCGAATGCTTTGAAATGTTGCAGATGTTTTAAGGCTATAAAGAGCATCATAAATCTTTAGTCAAAAAATATTTGCTTATCCCCTCCAAAAACTTGATGACGTCAGCTCAAAAGTTTGTGGAATAAATCATATCTAAAATGTACAAAATATGATGAGTCTGTACTTGTGATCTATAACTCCATTCATATTTTTTGAATTTGCATATACAGGGTGACTCAAAAAAATTAATGAATGCGTTAATATATTTTATTGATTTAATCAGGAACTACAAAACCGAATGCTCTGAAATCTTGCAGATGTTTTAAGGTCATAAAGAGCATAATAAATGTTTTGTCAAAATATATTTGCTTATCCCCTCCAAAAACTTGATGACGTCAGCTCGAAAATTTGCCGAATAAATCATTACTAAAATGTACAAAATATGATCAGTCTGTACTTGTGATCTATCACTCCATTCATATTTTTTGGATTTGCATATACAGGGTGATTTAAGAAAATAAATGAAAGCGTAAATTTATTTTACTGATTTACTCAGGAACTACAAAACCGAATGCTTCGAAATCTTGAAGATATTTTAAAATTATCATAAGCATGGTAAATTTTTGATCAAAACGTATTTGGTCGTCCCCCCTAAAAAATTTATGACGTCACCACAAAATTTTGCTGAATAAATCCTATCTAAAATGTACAAAATATGGTGAGTCTCTTCTTGTGATTTATCATTCCATTCAAATTTTTTCGATTTGCATATACAGACTGACTCAAAAAAATTAATGAATGCGTAAATTTATTTTATTGATTTAATCAGGAACTACAAAACCGAATGCTTTGAAATCTTGCAGATGTTTTAAGGTTATAAAGAGCATAATAAATTTTTAGTCAAAATATATTTGGTTATCTTCTACAAAAAACTGATGATGTCAGCTCAAAAGTTTGCCGAATAAATCGTATCTAAAATGTACAAAATATGATGAGTCTGTACTTGTGATTTATCATTCCATTCATATTTTTGGATTTGCATATGCAGGGTGACTCAAAAAAATTAATGAAGGCCTGAATTTATTTTATCGATTTAATCGGGAATCACAAAACCGAATGCTTTGAAATCTTGGGAATATTTTAAAGTTATTATAAGCATGGTAAATTTTTGTTCAAAATGTATTTGTTCATCCCTCCTAAAAAATTGATGACGTCACCCTTAAATTTTGCTGAATAAATCCTATCTAAAATGCAAACAAAGTTTGTACTTGTGATTTATCATTCCATTCATATTTTTTAGATTTTCTTAAGAGGTGGTTCAAAAAAATTAATGAAGTCAATTTATTTTATTGATTAAATTAAAGGCAACACTTATTATTAGTATTACACCCCAACCAACCCAATTTGGTAGACACAAAATTTGTTAAAGGAAAAACTCGGTTGAAACATAAGGGTAGCACGCTTATTTACATCGACTTTAACATTACAGACCTGCATTTGTTTTATGCGTTCACTTGGTTCCGCGAATGTGAAATAGACATGTTTATAATCAACCAATTGTGAATTTCACCGTCAAGGATTAAAATAAAACCCAATGTTTTATATAATAAGCGGAAGTCGAAGCAATAAAACCGATGGTCGTTTTGTTTACAGTTTCTCTGTTTGACTCTCACGTATGCTGTTACGCCTGTCATCTTAAATTAAGAATGTTTATACATACACGATTTTCAGTTGCCTCTGATACGTATACGTGAGTAAATTGTTTCGTTATTTTATTGATTATTACAAATCAATATTCAAAACGACCCAATTCATTTTCCCGAAAATTTGAGAATATAATAATTTTATTCTTAGTATTACACTACATCTATCCCAACTGATATACGTGTCCTTGCAAAAATGTTCATCGCAATTTTTTTTTAAATTCCCACTACAAAAATGTAATGAGAAAAAAAACACAATAGGCATGCAGTCGTCAAGTTTCCGACAGCGAGGGAAGTACTGTCTAAACTCTTTAGACCAATTTTTTGATCTTTCAAAAATTTTCGTCATCTTAATTTTTGTAATTTTCGATGTTTACACATGTCAATTTTTCGATTTAATTGATTTTCGTATTTCTAGATTTTTGAATTTTTCTGTACCTAATTTTTCGAATTTTAAAATTTTTGATTTTTAATTTTTTTGAAGCTTCAATTTCTCGGTTTTTAAATTTTTTTCGATTTTTCAATTTTTCAGTTTTTCGGTTTTTCAGATTATAGATTTTTAAAATTTTTGATTTTTCGATTTTTCCAATTCTGGATTATCGTTTTTTTAAGTTTACATTTTTAAATTTCGAATTTTTTTATTTTTCCATTTTGGGCTACTTCGATTCCTCAATTTATCGGTTTTTTATCTTCTCGACTTTTCGATTTCTCGGTATTTTGATATTCCGGTTTTTCGATGTTTCAATTTTTCAATTTGGATTTCCCGATTTTGGATGTCTCAATTTTCTGAGTTTTCGATTTTCTTAGTTTATTGATTTTTCAATATTATCGATTATGCAGTTTTGGGTTTTCGAGAAATTGAAATCTCGATTTTTCAGTTTTCTATTTTCCGATTTGGATTTTTCGATTACTTGATTTCTAGTTTTTTTGATTTTTTAATTTCTCTAATTTTATATTTTCGATTTTTCCATTTTTCGATTTAAAGATTTTTCGAATATTTTTCAATTTTTCGTCTTCTCGACTTCTCGATTTCTCGATTTAATGTTTCGATCTCTGGATGTTCCAATTTTTCAATTTCGCTTTCTCGATTTCTAGGTTTCCGATTTTTCAACTTTTTGATTTTTCAATATTATCGATATTGCAGTTTTGGGATTTTCGAGAAATTGAAATCTCGATTTTTCAGTCTTTCGATTCTTCAATTTTTTATTATTCTATTTTTCGATTTTTTAAATTTAGGATTTTGCGATTACCTACTTAATTTCCAGTTTTTTTGACCTTTTTAGTTTTTCTTTTTTTTTATATTTTCCATTATTCAATTTTTCGATTTTACGATTTTTTGGTGTTTCGACTTCCCCTTGTTAAATATTTTCAAATCTATTTCAATTTTTCGATTTTTCGCATATTTTTTCATTTTTCGTCTTCTCGACTTCTTGATTTCTCGATAATTTGATGTTTAGATTTCTGATGTTCCAATTTTTCAATTTCAATTTCGCGATTACTGGGTTTTCGATTTTTCGACTTTTCGATTTTTTGATTTTCCAATTTTTGGAATTTTAAATCTTTTGACATTTCAGTTTTGTGGTATTTTCAATTTATGGATTTCCCTTTCTTCGATTTTACTTCTATTTCAGTTTTGCCATTTTCCGACTTTTCCTCTTCTGGGCTTTTCGTTTTTTCGATCTTTTGATGTTTTGATTTCTCGATGTTTGAATTTTTCAATTTAGATTTTTCGAATTTCCAATTTTTTTATTTTTCGCTTTTGGACCTTTCATTTTGGGATTTTTCAGTTTTTCGATGTTTTCAATTTTAGATTTTTCGATTTGTCAATTTCTAGTTTTTTGGTTATGTAGTTTTTCGATTTTTTAAGTTTTACATTTTCGATTTTTGCATTCTTCGATCTTATGATTTTTTGATGTTTCGATTTCTCGATTTAAAATTTTTTAATATGTATTTATATTTTTCGATTTTTCGATTTCGCGACATCACGGTTTTTCCATTTATAAAAGTTTCGTTTTTTTCGATTTCTCGATTTTTCAACTATTAGATATTTTCATTTTTAGATTTTTTTTTGGTTTTTTCGTAATAAAATGCGTTCAAATCATAGACAGTGGCGGAGTATGGGTGACTAAGCTATGACAGTCTTGGACAGCAGTTTGTTAGTTCTTTATGTATAGCTTATTTATACTGATAAGCTGACGTAAATTTTTTTTGAGAATTAACATTACTCACAGGCTGTTTGAACTTTAAATGTTTAATGTGTAAACTACGAGAATTAATTAACACCGTAGAGTTTACGTACAATTAATGATTACAACTCTAACCAGTGAAACGTCAGCTTACGAAAATAAATAAAGTATATACACCACTTTACTTATACGTGTAAACACACATAACTTTGCATTGTTTGAGACATTTTTTACAACGATGACACTCATAACTCATAAAATAACAACGATTATTTTTATTTCGCGATAACACAAATAAACTCCGTCCAAATTCTTACTCAAACAAAATTTAGCTGTAATTTATCTCGAGACTTCATTTAGCAAGGAAATTAAATTCTTATGTTCAAGTTTGACTCAAATCATTAGAGCTACTTAAAAGACACACAAGGAATATAATGTAAATAATTAATTTAGGACAGAATAAACAAAGAAAAAACGTATTTTTTGTAGTTTTTAAAATACGATATTTATACCGTTCTTACACAAGTCGTTAAATTCAGTTCAGCAAAAAAACAACTTTTGCAATTTTCGTGATAACGTAGTCCTTGTAGGTACAGTGAAACGATGTTTACTTGAGAAAAATGTTCCGAAAATTTCTTTGTTTACAGTTAGCTTTAGACGAAATTGGAATTGAATTTTATTTTAGGCCCAAGTTGTTCTTTGTCTTGGAGCTTCGTCAGGTTATTGTGACGAGAATCAAAGCTGTTTTTTATTATTTAATTCACGGTGTAATATAAAACTTTTGCTACATTAAGCTCAGGTACATTACTTTAAAATGTAGTGGATAAAAATAAAGCTACTTTGAAATTTGTTTTTTAGAGCTCGTTCTTCTTTTTAGTACGAACCTGTGTTTCCAGAAAATGCCTTCAAAGGTAGAATAATCATGAAACTTAAATAAATAAAATACTGTAGTCAAGTTTACGTGACAAATACGCAGCAAATGTACGTTAAGTGATATTGTAATATAATCTGATGGGCATTTACGTTAATGCCCCATAATTTGAATATAACGACCACAAACCATATTAGTAAAATAAAATTGTTACATTATTACGATAACAAAACCAGAAATATTTAATTAACCAAATCGCTGCCGACACACAATTTCCAATGTGACACGCACAAGTCATATTTTTAAATATAAACACGTCCGCTGTTTAATCCGACAGTGTACGCTCATTATCGGAAACAAATTAAAATTACCCCCATAATCAATACATTTTAATTTGAAAATTAGTCGGGAGTAAAATTCCGCCAGATAAGTAAGTTCGCATTGAAACATCATCATAATATTCCCGTATATGTTTACACATTTTATTTAGTCAGACTGTTGTGCTGATGACATTCTGTTTGTACAAGCAAATTGATATTTATTTTCCTGCATTGTGCAAAATGAAGAGTAAAAATGCGCGTCATCATGAGCTTGAAATTTCGTCGCTAGGATAAAATCAGCAATGATCGCTGCAGATTTGGCTGTTTTTTATAAATAGCAGTGCAACGTTAATGTAGGCCGCAGGTGTCACACTTTGTAGTGTGATTATTTTTGGCGCGATAGCAGGAAATTATTTTTCCGCGAAAATTGAGTGACGTTGATTATGTCCATACGAGTTTTTATATGGTGGAGTCACAACTGAAGGTTTTTGTGAAATGGAAATATTATGTCACCAGATTTTAACGAACGAAAAAAAATTATATGGAAAATTTGATAAAAAAAAACTGAATATTTTTGACGGCGCATTGATTTTTTGAAAATATTGTAGTTACAAGGATTCGACGTTTTTTAGTCAAACACTGCCACGTTTTGTTGACTTCTATGATCAACTGAATAGTTCCAAGTTTTAAATCATAAAGGAGCAACGTAGAAATTATAAATGGAAAGAGCTAATTAGTGTTAAAGCTTCAATTGTTTTAATATTTTTAGTTTTTTGGAAGCTTTATAACTAGGTCAGGTCAAGTCACGGCCAGGTCACATCAAGTAAGGTTATACCAGGTCCGGTCAGGTCATTATATTATTATTACCCTAGACATGCACATTTTTGAAAAAAAAACCTCAAAATTGGGTAACAACATTTTGTAATTTAATGTAATGTATTATGATAATCGTGGACATTTCGTTATTCAAAATTTATTCTTTTATCCCCTCCCGAAAAAGCTAATGACGTCATCTCAAAATTTTAACTAATAAAATTAAAATATTCACAATATTAATTCTGGAGATTATAGAAGTTCTGAAATTCTGCGGGAATTTCTGTATAGATTTCAAATATTATATATCAAATAGATATATAAAGATAAAATTCCAGTGGTTCTTAAGATTTTAGAGATTCCAAAGATTCCAAATTTTCCAATGGTTTCGAAGCTTTCAAATATTTTAAAATGTCGAGACTTTCTAAAGACCTTTAAGATTTCATACACTAGAAGTTGCCGTTTGTAAAGACACTGAAGATTCTAAATAAAATAAAGCTTTATGATTTTAAACACTTCAAGGTATTAATCTTTACGAAACTTAAAGACTCTAAGGACTCAAAGATTCAAAAGATTTTAAAACTTGTAAAAATAGTAGGAACACTTAAAATGCAAGAGATTTTAAAGATTCCAAAGATTCTAAGCAATAAAAACAATCCAAAGCAATCTGAAAAATGTTTCCATTAATTTTGATAAATTAAGCATTAGAGTTCATGAACACCCTAAATAATATTTTATAAATCTGAGATTCTAAGATTTCAGAGCTTCCAAAAATTCCAAATTCCCCTCCCCAAAACATTAATGACGTCATCACAAAATTTTAGCGAATAAAACTAAGTAAAATATGCACAATATTAATTCTGGAAATTACAGAAATTTTAAGATTCTGCAGGAATTTCTGGATAGATTTCCAATATTGTGAAAATCCCAAATATTCTAACCCATTCAAAGGTTTTAATTGCTTCCATGGATGCCAAAAAGTCTAAGGACTACAAGAATTTTAGGAATTTCAAAAATTTGAAAGAGCTGGAAATTTCGAGGATTTAAACAATTCCAGAGATTCCACAGATTCTAGATATTTAAAAATTGGAAGGGAGCTAAAATCCTAAAGATCTAAAAATCTTTAACTTTCTAGAGATACTGAAGTGTCTAAAAATGACGAAAATCTGAAACTTCTAAAAATTATAAAATTCCAATGGTTGTTAAGATTTTAGAGATTCCAAAGATAAATTTTCCAATGGTTGCAAAGCTTTCAAATATTCTAAAATTTCGAGACTCTAAAGACCTTTAAGATTTCATACATTAGAAGCTGCCATTTGTAAAGATGCTGAAGATTCTAAATAAAATAAAGCTTTATGATTGAAACACTTCAAGGTATTAATTTTTACGCAACTTCTAATAATTTTAAAGTGTCCAAAATTTTGAAGGCAGGCTAAGGACTCTGGATTCTAAAGAGTCTAAAGACTTTAAAGACTAAAAATTTTAAACACTCTAAAAATTCTTAAGATTTTAAAGACTCTAACGACTCAAAGATTCAAAAGATTTTAAAACTTGTAAAAATCGTAGGAACACTTAAAATGCAAGAGATTTTAAAGATTCCAAAGATTCTATAAGCAATAAAAACAAACCACAATAATATGAAAAATGTTTCCATTAATTTTTATAAATTAAGCACTAGAGTTCATGAACACCCTAAATAATATTTTATAAGTCTCAGATTCTAAGATTTCATAGATTCCAAAAATTCCAAAATTGGGTAACATTTTGCAATTTAATGTAATGTATTATGGTAATCGTGGGATATGGTTATTCAAAATTTATTCTTTTATCCCCTCCCGAAAAGTTAATGACGTCATCTCAAAATGTTGGCGAATAAAACTAAAATATGCACAACAGTAATTCTAGAAATTCTAAAATTCTGCGGGAATTTCTGGAAAGATTTCAAATATTGTGAAAAGCTCATTATATTCTAACCCATGCAAAAGTTTTAAAGCTTCCTAGGATGCCAAAAAGTCTAAGGACTACAAGGATTTTAGGAATTTTAAAAATTTGAAAGAGCTGGAAATTTCAGGGATTTAAACAATTCCAGAGATTCCACAGATTCTAGATATTTAAAAATTGGAAAGGATCTAGAATCCTAAAGATCTAAAAATCTTTAACATTCTAGAGATACTGAAGTGTCTAAAAATGACGAAAATCTGAAACTTCTAAAGATTATAAAATTCCAATGGTTCTTAAGATTTTAGAGATTCCAAAGATAAATTTTCCAATGGTTGCAAAGCTTTCAAATATTCTAAAATTTCGAGACTCTAAAGACCTTTAAGATTTCATACACTAGAAGCTGCCATTTGTAAAGATGCTGAAGATTCTAAATAAAATAAAGCTTTATGATTTGAAACACTTCAAGGTATTAATCTTTACGCAACTTCTAATAATTCTAAAGTGTCCAAAATTTTCAAGGCAGGCTAAGGACTCTGGATTCTAAAGAGTCTAAAGACTTTAAAGACTAAAAATTTTAAACACTCTAAAAATTCTTAAGATTTTAAAGACTCTAACGACTCAAGATTCAAAAGATTTTAAAACTTGTAAAAATCGTAGGAACACTTACAATGCAAGAGATTTTAAAGATTCCAAAGATTCTATAAGCGATAAAGACAAACCACAATAATATGAAAAATGTTTCCATTAATTTTTATAAATTAAGCACCAGAGTTCATGAACACCCTAAATAATATATTATAAGTCTCAGAGATTCTAAGATTTCATGGATTCCAAAAATTCCAAAATTGGGTAACATTTTGCAATTTAATGTAATGTATAATGGTAATCGTGGGCATATGGTTATTAAAAATTTATTCTTTTATCCCCTCCCGAAAAGTTAATGACGTCATCTCAAAATGTTGGCGAATAAAACTAAAATATGCACAACAGTAATTCCAGAAATTCTAAAATTCTGCGGAAATTTCTGAAAAGATTTCAAATATTGTGAAAATCCCAAATATTCTAACCCATGCAAAGGTTTTAAGGCTTCCTAGGATGCCAAAAAGTCTAAGGACTACAAGGATTTTAGGAATTTTAAAAATTTGAAAGAGCTGGAAATTTCAGGGATTTAAACAATTCCAGAGATTCCACAGATTCTAGATATTTAAAAATTGGAAAGGATCTAGAATCCTAAAGATCTAAACATCTTTAACATTCTAGAGATACTGAAGTGTCTAAAAATGACGAAAATCTGAAACTTCTAAAGATTATAAAATTCCAGTGGTTCTTAAGATGTTAGAGATTCCAAAGATTACAAATTTTCCAATAGTTTCAAGGCTTTCAAATAATCTAAATTTTCGAGACTCTAAAAACCTCTAAGATTTCATACACTAGAAACTGCCATTTGTAAAGACACTGAAGAGTCTAAATAAAATAAAGCTTTATGATTTGAAACACTTCAAGGTATTAATCTTTACGAAACTTAAAGACTCTAAGGACTCAAAGATTCAAAAGATTTTAAAACTTGTAAAAATCGGACGAACACTTAAAACGCAAGAGATTTTAAAGATTCTAAAGATTCCAAGCAATAAAAACAATCCAAAACAATCTGAAAAATGGTTCCATTAATTTTGATAAATTAAGCACTAGAGTTCATGAACACCCTAAATAATGTTTTATAAATCTCAGAGATTCTAAGATTCCACAGATTCCAAAAATTCCAAAGATGTGGGAATACCTAGAAAGTGTAAAAAATCTGGAAGACCTAGAAATTTTGAAAACTGAGGAAATGCTGAATTTTGACATATACGCAGACTGATTTCTATAACCTGGAATTTCTAGAAATTTCCGAAATTTACACAATTCTAGATATTCTAAACATTTTTTTGAATTTGTGAAAATATTCCAAATACTGTGAAAGTTAAAAGTCTTCTCTGACTTTCAAGGATTTCAAGGATCTAAAGGACGCCAAAACTCTAAAGCCCGATAGGGATTTCAGGAATTTCAAAAGTCTATATTTTTTTGAACTGATTACACAAGTGATCCAAAAAATTTTATGAACAGGGCGACATGTTTCATTGCCCACCCTATTTTCCTGAAGATTTGAAGATACAGTACTGTTATTATTAATATTACACTTAGTTACAGATTTGTAACTAGCGGTAGATTATCTACAATTTGACACCAATTTTCGGTCGATTGAACCAGTTTTAAACATTTTTTGGAAAATTTTTGAAATTTTTTGAATTCACTATTCGTGTTTATTGAAGAGATATCGTGATGGTGACGTCAGATTTGTAACTAGCGGAAAATTATGTACAATCTGACACCAATTTTCGGTCGATCGAACTAATTTTAAGCATTTTTTTTGGAAAATTTTTGAATATTTTGGTTTCACTTTTCGTGTTAATTGGAACAGATCTCGTGACAGCGATGTCAGATTTGTAACCAGCGGATGATTATCCACAATTTGACACTAATTTTCCGTCGATTGAACTAATTTTAACAATTTTTTTTAGAAAATTTTTGAAAATTTTGATTACACGTTTCGTGTTTATTGGAACAGAAATCGTGACGGCGATTTCAGATTTGTTATTGGTGGAAAATTGTCCACAATTTGCCACCAATGTTCAGTCGATTGAACTAATTTTAATAATTTTTTGGAAAATTTTTGAAAATTATAAAATCACTTTTCCTGTTTATCGGAGCAGATATCGTAACGGCGAGTTTAGATTTGTTATTGGTGGAAAATTGTCTACAATTTGACACCAATTTTCAGTCGATTGAACTAATTTTAACCATTTTTTTGGAAACTTTTTGAAAATTTTAAAATCATTTTTCCTGTTTATTGGAGCAGATATCGTGACGGCGAGTTTAGATTTGTTACTGGTGGAAGATTTTCTACAATTTGACACCAATTTTTAGTCGATTGAACCAATTTTAACAATTTATTTGGAAAATTTTTGAACAAATTTTGTAATTTTTCGGTCTCCTAAATTTTTGATTTGGAATTTTTCGATATTTCAATTTTGCACATCCTCATGTTACAGTTTTTGGATTTAAAAATTTTATATTTAAATTTTTCTTAACTAAATAATTTTTAAATTCTTTCATCGCATTTATTTATATTGCGTTGACTGAGCACTTTTTAATGGCACCCATTTTTGGGTTTTTAAAAATTCTTTAGTTTTCCGATCTTGCAATTCCTCGATTTGTTATTTTTCGAATTTGATTTAAATTTTTCAAAGTTAATGTTTATCAATTCTTGAATTTTTTAATATTTGGATGTTATAGTTACTTAGATTTTAACCTTTTCGATTTTACAATTTTTTGCTTTCAAGTGTTCTCGGATTTTCGATTTTTTGATTTTTCAGTTTGTAGATATTTTAATGTTTTATTGGAATTAAACGAAAATTCAAATTTTCATGTCTTTAATGTTTTTATTTGTAGTTATTCAAGTTTTTTTTTTTTTAAATTAAAATATCTACAAACTGAAAAATCAAAAAATCGTAGAAAAAAAGTTTCCGTATTTTCAATTTTTTGTCCCTGCGATTTTTTGATTTTT
Organism: Zophobas atratus; assembly: GCA_022388445.1. NCBI lineage: Eukaryota > Metazoa > Arthropoda > Insecta > Coleoptera > Tenebrionidae > Zophobas > Zophobas atratus. Next base: position 12,069,341 of record CM039445.1, read on the forward strand.
CAGTTTGTAGATATTTTAATTTTTCTTTTTTGGGATTAAACAAAAATTAAAATTTTCATGTGTTTAATTTTTTTATTTGCAGTTATTCTAGTTTCCAGTTTTTAGTCTTTCAAATTTTAGCTTTTAAATAATCTCGTTTATGCATTTTCATATTTTGGAAAAAAATAACAAGTTCATTCAAATCGAAATTTTGAAAAATTGTGAAACACGAATTTTTTTCCTGTTGCTCTTGTATTTTCGATGTGTTGCTTCGAAAAATGGAAACATCCATAATAAAAAATCAAAAAATTGGAAATCTAACAACCGAAAAGACGAAAAAATAAAATATTATAAATTGAGAAATCTAAAAATAATAACAGAAAGAACCAATCTGAAAGGTGAAGCAACGAAATATTGAAAAATCGAAAAATTCAAAAGTGCTAAATGTAAAAGTTAGAAAATTTATACCGGAAACTCAAAAAATTGCAAATAAAAAACTGCGGAAACGAAAATTGAAAATTCGAAAAATTGTAAAATCAAAATTTGAAATTTGAAATTTCAAAAAAATTGCAACACGAGGAAATAAAAAACCGAAAAATTGGAAAATAGAAAAACTGTGGAATCTAGAATTTTTCTTAACTAAATAATTTTTAATGTCTTTCATCGCATTTATTTATATCGTGTTGACTGAGCATTTTTTAATGGCACCCATTTTTGTGTTTTTAAAAATGCTTTCGATTTGCAATTTTTCGAATTTGATTTAAGTTTTTCAAAGTTTCTGTTAATCATTTCTTGGATTTTTCGATTTTTTAAGTTTCCGTATTTTTAATTTTTTGTCACTGCGATTTTTTGAGTTTGCAGTCTGAGGATATTTTAATTTTTCTTTATTGGAATTAAGCTGAATTTCAAATTTTCATGTCTTTAATTTTTTTATTTGCAGTTATTCTAGTTTTCAATTTTTAGTGTTTTCAAATTTTAGCGTTCGTTTTTCCATTTTGAAATTTTGGAAAAAAATAAGTTCATTCAAAACGAAATTTTGAAAAATTGTGAAACACGAATTTTTTTCCTGTTGCTCTTGTATTTCCGATGTGTTGCTTCGAAAAATGGAAACATCCATAATAAAAAATCAAAAAATTGGAAATCTAACAACCGAAAAGACGAAAAAATGAAACATCGGAAAATTGAGAAATCTAAAAATAATAATAGAAAGAACCAATCTGAAAGGTGAAGCTACGAAATTGAAAAATCGAAAAATTCAAAAGTGCTAAATGAAAAAATTAGAAAATTATACCGAAACTAAAAAAATTGCAAATAAAAAAACTGCGGAAACGAAAATTGAAAATTCGAAAAATTGTCAACACAAAATTTGAAAATTGAAATTTCAAAAAAATTGCAACACGAGGAAATAAAAAACCGAAAAATTGGAAAATAGAAAAACTGTGGAATCTAGAATTTTTCTTAACTAAATAATTTTTAATTTCTTTCATCGCATTTATTTATATCGTGTTGACTGAGCATTTTTTTAATGGTACCCATTTTTGAGTTTTTAAAAATGTTTTCGATTTGCAATTTTTCGAATTTGATTTAAATTTTTCAAAGTTTCTGTTAATCATTTCTTGGATTTTTCGATTTTTTAAGTTTCCGTATTTTCAATTTTTTGTCGCTGCGATTTTTTTAATTTGCAGTTTGTAGATATTTTAGTTTTTCCTTATTGGAATTAAGCTGAAATTCAAATTTTCATGTCTTTAATTTTTTTATTTGCAGTTATTCTAGTTTTCAATTTTTAGTCTTTTCAAATTTTAGCTTTCGTTTTTGAATTTTGAAATTTTGGAAAAAAATAACAAGTTCATTCAAATCGAAATTTTGAAAAATTGTGAAACACGGATTTTTTCCTGTTGCTCTTGTATTTTCGATGTGTTGCTTCGAAAAATGGAAACATCCATAATAAAAAATCAAAAAATTGGAAATCTAACAACCGAAAAGACGAAAAAATGAAATATCGAAAAATTGAGAAATCTAAAAATAATAATAGAAGAACCAATCTAAAAGGTGAAGCTACGAAATACTGAAAAATCGAAAAACTCAAAAGTGCAAAATGTAAAAATTCAAAAATTTATACCGGAAACTCAAAAAATTGCAAATCAAAAAATTGCTGGAACGAAAATTGAAAATTCGAAAAATTGTAAAAGCAAAATTTGAAATTCAAAATTTCAAAAAAATTGAAACACGAGGAAATAAAAAATTGGAAAATAGAAAAACTGGAATCTAGAAATTGTAAATTTCAAAGGTGAAGACACGAAAAATTAAACTGGAAATTCAAAAAATTGCAAATCATAATATTGCAGAAACGAAAAATTGCAAATCGAGGAACGGAAAATTCGAAATACTGATAAAACGAAAAAATTAAAAATCCGAAAGATGAAAACTCAAAAAGTTGGTAACCGAAAAATAGGTTTATTGAAAAATTCGAAGAGTTACATTACGGACAGCCTACATATTAAACGACATCAGTTTTGTGTACACTTCAGGGGCACGATTCGAGTCCGTCTCTGTGTGGTGTGTTGAAGGGCACTGTTTAACTATGGGGACAGTGAATAAACTCCTTCTAAGATGAGAATAACAATAATTTTTTAGAAATATTGTTAAAATATTCAGCCCCGGATTTCTAGACTAATTTCACACCGCCAAGTCCGGAATTCTAAAAGCAGTCATGGTTCTAAAACTCACCAGTTTTTCGACCTATTGTCACTATGAGACCTTTAAAATCCCTTTATATGATACAGTACCATTAGTTAATTAAAGTCGAATATTGCGTGCGATATTAAATAAACGCTTGTAAGATTCTTACTTCTGCATCTTTCGGAATACAACGCAGACTGTGTTATATTATTCATAAATTTCACTTTCCAGTGGTTTCTAATAAAACAAACAATTTAATTATTGTTCGACAAACAAAACATTGTATAATACGTATCGGGATAATTAGTAGGATTATTTAGTATCGTTATTTACTGCGATAAAATATGAGTCAAACAAAAGCTTAGAATGAGTAATTGTGTAATTAAAAAATGAATGTCATCAATATTGCAATGATAAGTAAGTTATTGCATGTAAAAACGTTTCGTGATAAGCAATGCAACTGTAAAAAAATGTATGTCAGTGCTGCCAACTGTTTTTAGTGCCTCTACTAAATAAAAATTAAAAACGCTACCCCTAAGCGAATGTATCCTCCTATGTATCTCCCACAGTCTATTAATATGAGGATCATCCTCTTCGTCAGCGAACGTATTGTCGAAGGACTCATCTGACCCCATTTGCTGCGGAGGCAGCGACAAACGCATGCGATTAGTAGGAGAAGAAGTCATGTCGAGGAGGTAGCAGGAATCTGGAAGGGTAGGACGGGGGTGGTTAGTTAAGTGCTCCCAAACCTCTACAACTATTTATTACCCCACACTTAAACCAGGAATTATTAATTATCCCCGGGACAAAAAATCACTATGAATATGCATGTAGGAGTTAGTCCCTAACTCGCAAATTAAATTGTTAGAACACACACACACCAACCGCAAAGACCGTAATTACCCAAGTTAGTGCAGTGGTAAACTTGTGAATTACTTACTTAAACTATTCAAATTACTTTAATTCGTCCCTGCAAACTTCATGTTTATGGATTACATAAATAAATGAGACCCATTAAAAATTCAAAATCTTGAGTATCATCGCGGCGGAGACCGACAAAACTAATCCTGGCAAAGCCCGGATTATAAATAATTTCTAACCAAAAAGCGATTAACCTCAAAAAATTAGTTTGGCGGGGGCGCCACCGAGCAGGCGCCGCTGCAGGATCCTGCGAAACTAGCGCGATCTTTCGCCTGCAGTGACCAGATGGTGCTGGTCTCCACTTTCCGGCTTAATTTCTCCGTTCCGGGTGAAATGCGCCGGAATTAAACACAAACAAAAAGAGAAATGTGCGCTATTACGTGACGTTTTTTAATCGAAAGTGTGATCCTGCTGCGTCTACTTACCAGGAATTAAGAAACGTGGAGCTTCGGCGTCACGTCACACATCCGTCAAATCGCGTCAAATAATCGTAGCTTGGTGAGAAAATTTCGGTAATTAAAGCTTCAGAATGACCTTCGACGACTTTCTGTTCTTGAGACAATGGCTCACTTTTTTGTTTAGTTACGTGGTATTTTTGTTTCTTCTGCTTTGTTATTTGTTCCTGCGAGGTAATTGACGCCGCGTCGCTATTTCTACTACTTCTCTTGTTGCAGATATGTTCAACAAAATTTTTGAGGTAGGAGTGGCGATGTTTGATCAGTTTGTTTGGAACATCGACGAGCATGAAATTCGCAGGAGGTTACTTCACAGCAGGATTCTCCAGCTTAAAACTAGCAAATTTTTGAGTGACAATGACACTTGAAATAATAAACAAGTTTTGTCGGGTTTCATAGTTTCATTGATTTGAGTGATAAATAAAGCTCGGAATTATATGCAGAGAAATTTGATAATTGGATGTGGTCGAAATTTTGTAAAAAATATTCCAAAAAGCAAATCATTAATGTATTTATTTATTTTTATTTTTATTTTCGTTAATAGAAAATATTATTTTATTCTGCGACATCTGGAAACAGGAAAAAGTAAAAACAGTTATAAGTTATAACACTAAACATTGGCGTGAATTTACAAATATTCAAGTGTCCGGGTTTTTTGTCGGGCAGTGTATATTTTCTAACTCTATTTTTACTAAATTTAATTTTTTTTCCGGAAAACGACCGCCGTCAGCTTTTACACTCAAAGAATAAAAAATCATAGAAAGTAAAAAATTATAGTAAAATAATAATGTTGTCATTAATTAACAGTATTAAGAGTAATCATCAGAATGAAAGGAGCGTGGGTGGGTGGGGCTATTGCTTGCTTCAAAGACTCTGTAGGACAAAGTTAAATTTAGCCCCGCCCACCCACCCGTCTTCACATTATTTTTTTCTGAAATAAGAAATAAATCTCAGCAAATCGAAAATTTTGCTCCGGGACCATAAACATGTTATATTTTTGGAATCAGCACGTCGAGATCGCAGATTTTTGTAGATTTGTGGCCGTTTTCAAAAGCTCAAGTTTTCGACACTGAAATTTTCGACCTTTTTTCGACCACCTTCGAAGATTACCTAAAGAAATGTTTCTACTACTTTCGGTTCTTTTTTGCTTCATTTTTTCAAAACTTCTTATAAATGTTTCCAAAATCGCCGAAACAAGACAATTTTTGGGATTTTAGAAAATCGAATCTATATCCTAGACTTTTTTGTGGATTTTTAAGTTATTTTTCCAAAAGTTCAATTTTTCAAAACTTCTCCTTTTAGGAATTTTCGACCCCTTTTTTGACCACCTTTGAAAATTGCCGAAAGAGGATTTTCATTTTTCTGTAATTACTCCTACGATCTCCAGAGTTAATTTGGGCTTGATTTCTTTTTACCATTTTTCCAGAGTCGTCAATATGAAAAATGGCAGTTTTGAGGATTTTTGAAAAAGTTGACCATCAAACCGAATATTTCGAAAATTAAATTAAATTTTCGACCTAATTTCGACCACCTTTGAAAATTATCTTATATTTTTCCACAGATTGCTACTTCCAGAATTTATTTTCAGCTTCATTTCTTAAAAAAAAAAAACATGTTTCCAGAATCGTTCCTACGAAATAAGGCAATTTTTAGGATTTAAAAAAATGTACTATCGAACTAAATATTTCGAAAATCCAACTTTGGGACCATAAACACATTATATTTCTCGAGCGCGTCGAAATCCACAAAAAAAATTAAGATTTTTTTTTGTGGATTTTTCAGTAATTTTTTCCAAAAGTTCAATTTTTTAATCGAAATTTTTTAGAAATTTTTTGAAATTTTCGACTTTTTTTTGACCACCTTTGAAAATCGCCGAAAGGTTTTTTATTTTTCTGTAGATCACGATCTCCAGATTTAATTTGGGTTTCGTTTCTTCGAAAATTTTTACCATTTTTCAAGAGTCGTCCATACGAATAAGGCAATTTTTAGGATTAAAAAATGGACTATGAAACCAAATATTTCGAAAATCCAGCTTGGGAACCATATACACACTATATTTCTCGAATCAGCATGTCGAGATTTACATTTTAGAATTTTTGTTTGTGGATTTTTAAGTAATTTTTTCCAAAAGTTCAAATTTTTCAACCATTAGGAATTTTTAGAAATTTTCGATTTTGTTTTGACCACCTTTGAAAATCGCCGAAAGGTTTTTTATTTTTCTGTAGATCACGATCTCCAGATTTAATTTGGGTTTCATTTCTTCGAAAATTCCTACCATTTTTTCAGGATTGTCCATGAATATGGCAATTTTTAGGATTAAAAGAAAGGACTATTAAACCGAATATTTCGAAAATCCAGCTGAGACCATAAACACACTATACTTCTCGAATCAGCAAGTTGAGATTATGTTCTAGAATTTTTTATGGATTTTGAAGTAATTTTTCCACAAGTTCAATTTTTCCATACATCTCCCCTTAGAAATTTTTGACCCTTTTTTTCACCACTTATGAAAATTGCTGAAAGAAGTTTTTCATTTTTCTGTAATTATGATCGCCAGAAATAATTTGGGCTTCATTTCAAGTTTTTCAAAGAATTGACCATCCCAATATTTCAAAAATCTTGCGCCAGGACGGTAAACACGCTATATTTTTGGAATCAGTCCGTAGAAATTTATATCGTAGATTTTTTTGTGGATTTTTGGTCAACGTTTTCAAGAGCCCAAGTTTTCCACAGTGAAATTTTCGACCTTTTTTCGACCACCTTCGAAATTTTTATGCTATTTTCAGATATTTTTTTGGCTTCATTTCTTCAAAAATTCTTAGAAATGTTTCCAAAATCACCGAAACAAGGCAAACCCATTTCTGGTACCATAAACACATTATATTTCTCGAATCAGTACGTCGAGGTTTATATCCTCGGAATTTTTGAGGAATTTTAAACAGTTTTTCCAAAGTTTTTTAATTTTTCAATATTCTCCCCTTTTCAACCTCATTTCGACCACCATCAAAAATAACTTGAAGGAATTTTTCTGTACATTCCGACTTACAGAAGTTATTTTCGGCTTCACTTTTTCAAAAATTCCTACCATTACTCAAAATCGCTTAGATGTAACAAGGCATTTTTTAGGGTAAAAACTGATTTATCGAACCGGACAAACAAATTATATTTTTGGATTCAGCTTTTTTTTACACATTGCATATTTGGACGAAATTTTTAGACATTTTCCGAACACCGTCGAAAACTACGAAAACAATTTTTTGGTCATTAAAATCTTTTACAAACACATTTCTTCACAAATTCCTACCATTTTTCCAGAATGGCGAAAATGGAATGACAAATTTTGAAGTAGTTTTCAAAAGTGACTTAGAATCCGAATATTTCGAAAATTAGTTGTCTGACTTGACCTGACCTGACCTGGCTTAACCCGTGTTGATCTAACTGAAATCTTAAGCCTTCTATTGAAAAAAAAGCTAAAAATGCTAAACAACTCAAGAATGTCAAATATCAAAATTTCTTCAAAAAAAAAGTTTGACAGTCAAAAACTTCCAGAGCACGGAGTACGTCAAAACATGCTAGAACCATAAAAATGACAAAAATGTAAACGATGTCAACTACTCCAAAGACATTAAAAATGCCAGAAATATAATTTATGTCTAAAACATCAAACACGTCATACTTATCAAGAATAAGAAAAAAAAACGTCAAGCAGATCAAAATGTCAAAAATAATATATAAGGGTAAAGAATATGGAGAAAATGTCAATGTCTAAGGTTACAAAAGTGTCAAACATTCGTAAAAGAAATCGCTAAAAGTGATTTCAAGATATCAAATATTTGAAAATTGTCAAAAATAACAAGATGTCAACCTTCTTAAAATTGACAAAAAAAAAACAAAGGATTCAAACACATCAAATACTTACTTCAAAACCGTCGAAAATAACAGGATGTCAACTTTCTTAAAATTGACAAAAAAATAAAAAAAGTCAGGGCTAAAAATTTCGGAAACAAAATAAATTAAGCCTTTCATCGAAAAAAAGTTAAAAATGCTAAATAACTCACGAATGTCAAATATCGAAATCTCTCCAAAAAAAGTTTGACAGTCAAAAACTTCCAAAGCAGGAGGACGTCAAAACATGCTAGAACCATAAAATGACAAAAATGGTAAAAATGTGAACGATGTCAACAACTCTAAAGACATTAAAAATGCCAGAAATATAATTTATGGAAAAAATAAAAAATGTCAGATATGTCTAAAACATCAAACACGTCATAGTTATCAAGAATAAGAAGAAAAAAACGTCAAGTAGATCAAAATGTCAAAAATAATATATAAACGTAAAGAATATCGAGATAATGTCAATGTTTAAGGTTACAAAAGTGTCAAACGCCAAAAGTGTTACGTCAAATATACGTGGAAACGTCAGACATTTCAACACATCAAATATTTAAAAATTGTCAAAAATAATAATACGTCAACCTTCTTAAAATTGACAAAAAAATCAAAGGATTCAAACACACCAAATACTTTAGAACTGTCGAAAAAACAGGATGTCAACACTCTTAAAATTGACAAAAAAAAATCAAAAAAATTAGGATTAAAAATCTCAGAAACAAAATAAATTAAGCCTTCTATTGAAAAAAAGTTAAAAATGCTAAATAACTCAACAATATCAAATATCAAAATTTCTCCAAAAAAAGTTTCATAGTCAAAAACTTCCAGAGCACGGAGTACGTCAAAAGATGCTAGAACCATAAAAATGACAAAAATGGTAAAAATGTGAACGATGTGAACTACTCTAAAGACATTAAAAATGCCAGAAATATAATTTATGGAAAAAATAAAAAATGTCAGATATGTCTAAAACATCAAACACGCCATAGTTATCAAGAATAAGAAGAAAAAAAACGTCAAGTAGATCAAAATGTCAAAAATAATATATAAACGTAAAGAATATCGAGATAATGTCAATGTTCAAGGTTACAAAAGTGTCAAACGCCAAAAGTGTTACGTCAAATATACGTGAAAACGTCAGACATTTCAACACATCAAATATTTAAAAATTGTCAAAAATAACAATACGTCAACCTTCTTAAAATTGACAAAAACATCAAAGGATTCAAACACATCAAATACTTTAAAACTGTCGAAAAAACAGGATGTTAACATTGTTAAAATTGACAAAAAAAAAAACAAAAAAGTTAGTATTAAAAGTCTCAGAAACAAAATAAATTAAGCCTTTTATTGAAAAAAAGTTAAAAATGCTAAAAAACTCAAGAATTTCAAATATCAAAATTTCTCCAAAACAAAGTTTGACAGTCAAAAACTTCCAAAGCACCGAGTACGTCAAAACAGGCTAAAACCATAAAAATGACAAAAAAGGTTAAAATGTGAACGATGTTAACTACTCTAAAGACATTAAAAATGTCGGAAATATAATTTAAGGAAAAAGTAAAAAATGTCAGATATGTCCAAAACATCAAGCACGCCATAGTCAACAAGAATATGAAAAAAAAATCAAATACATAAAATGTCAAAAATAATATATAAACGTAAAGAATATCGAGAACGTGTCAAAGTTTAAGGTTACAAGTGAGGAAAAATATGTTTAGGTTGGATAAAGCTTTGCACACGTATGTAGTAGAATCTGATGACTAAACCTCGGAATTTTATGCAGAAAAAATAAAATATGCAGGAAATATACGTATGCAAAAGATGCAAGCAAAATTACTTTTTTTACTACCACGAAAAATGCGGCAAAAATTTTAAAATATGCATAAAAATGGCCATAAATGCAAAAAATTTGCATTTTGCATACTATTCGAACATTAGTGATAAATTCCACAAAAATGTTTTTATTTTTATTACCCGGAAGAGTACTCAGACGCCGCTGTGAGCCGGAGCGAAACAGCCCCATCTCGCCGTTTTTGTCTCGATTTTAATAAATATAACCCCGGGAGAGGAAGGAGACGGAACCGAAGGGTGTTCCATTACATTAATTTTCTTTCTTTTCGTTCTGATTTATTAAAACTTGTTTTGTTGGCTAATCTATTCTTCATCTCCTGCTAACTTTAGATCAATGAATTTAAACTTTGAGATAATGCCGAGAATAATAAGGTTATGAAATGAATTTGAAAGGGGATTCGGTCTTATTAAAATGGGGCGAATCTCGTAATTTGATTTTATGAAAGTTATATTTTTGATGTAATTTATTGAACTCGTTTTCGAAATCACCGTTTCATTGGGATCCGCATTAGTCGACTTTTTTCATTAGAGCGGGAAATGGGAGGTCGGGTGATGGATAATTGTGAATTCGTCCATCGAGTCGGTTAGTTTGATTTCTGGTAATGGGGTTAGAATGTGGTGGAAGTGTTTTAATGTAATTTCGGGAGATGATCGCGATAAAAATATTCTCATTTTCGGTAAATGTTTTATTATGTTGGGGATTTGTAAACGATGCTTTTGTGGGTGTTTGGCTTTGTGTTGTTCTATTATTGTCTTCTCTGCTGATATCTTATGGGTATTTTATGACCAGCGGTAAATAAAGCGAGTTTTTTTGTGTAAGCTCTAAATATTAAGAGTCGCGTTTTATTGTTCCGTTTGTAGATAATGTTTTTATCTTTACGTTTTCGCTGGTATTTTTGTGGATCGACATTGCGGGGTTTTGTTTGTTTACACATCATGGGAGTAATAAAAGCAAAAATAGCGGTTAGGTCAGGTTAGGTCAGGTCAGATTACTTAAGGTCACGTGAGGTATACGTCAGGTCACTACAAGTTGGGTTAGGTCAAGTCAAAATCAAATTTTATTTTTTTGATATTACAATTTCTTGTTTTTCCTTTTTTTCAACCTTACAGTTTTTGGTACTTATTTTTTTTTAATTTTTGGATTTTTTAATTTTTCGTTTCCTCAATTTTTCAAGTTTTTCATTTTCCTGATTTTTTTATTTTCATTTTCTCGATTGTGTATCACAATTTTTCGTTTTTCATTTTCGATTTTATCATTTTTCGTTTATTCCATTTTTTAAATTTTCATCTGTTCCTCGATGTTCGGATTTTTGAATTTTTCAATTTTGCAGTTTTAGATTTCTCAATTATCCGATTTTCCGGTTTCTTTAAATTATAATGTTTCGGTTTTACAATATCGTTTTTTCGAGTTTGCACTTTTTCGATTTTAAGTTTCTCCATTTTTAATTTTCAAATTTTTCAATTTTTCTTTTCTTCAGTTTTTCAAGTTCTTGATATCCAGTTTTTAGATTTTTCGAAGTTTTCTTTTCACAATTTTGGAATTTTTCATATGTTAAAATCGAAAAATTGAAAAATCGAAAAAGAGGAAAATGGAAAAATTGCAAGAAAGAACTGAAGAAACGGAAAATTGAACCAATGAAAAACTAAAAATTGAGAAACTTTAAATCGAAAAACCCAAAACTTGTAACATCGAAAAATTATAGAATCGTCAAAACTGTAACACTGAGATATTGAAATATTGAAAAAGTAAATATCGAGAATTTAAAAAATTGAAAATCAAAAATCCGGAAAATCGAATAAATGAAATAATTTTAAAATCCAATAATTGAAAAATGGAAAAATTCTAAAGTTGTAAAACTAAAAAAGTGAAAAATTTTAAAAATCATTACTGTTACATATTTAAAACGGAAACTGCAAAAATTGCAAATCAAAAATTTAGGAAACGAAGAATTAAAATATCTGAAAGTTGAAAAATCGAAAAATTACAAATCGAAATGCTGAAAAATCCAAAAATTGATAATTTTCGCTCTGAAAAAACAATAAATGTAAGGAAAGTCAGAACATTGAAAAATCGAAAAATTGAACAAACGAAACACTCAAAAATCGAGAAACTAAACTCTGTAATTAAAAAAATGAAAAATTAAAAACCGAATCGAAAAAATTTAAGACATGAAAAATTGAGAACTCGGAAATTGCAAATTGAAACATTGCCAAATTTAAAACTTCAAACGTCTAAATTTTGGAAAATCGAAAAAACTGAAAAATTTTAAAATGAAGACTTGAAAAATTGCATATCATAAAATTGAAAAATTGCAGATCGGACAATTAAAGAAAGGAAAAATTGAAAAAAATTGAAACTGAAAAACAAAAAAATTATGAAATCAGAACCAAAAAAAAATAAAACCCGAAAAATTACAAATCGAAAAATTGAAAAATTTCACCTTAAAGAAAAGAAAAATTATAAAATTTTAAAACATGGATAAATCAAATAATTGAAAAAACATGGATAAATCAAATAATTGAAAAAACAAAGAAAATAAAAAACCGAAACGAAAAAGTGCAAATCCTAAAATTGAAGACAAAAAATATTGAAAAATCCAAAAATTGAAAAATTAAAAATTGAAAAGTTGTAAACTTAAAAAAATTTTAAAATCTAAAAATTGAAACACCTAAAATTTGTAAAATAGAAAAAACTGAACTACTTATAAGTGTCGTAAAATTGAAGAAACAAAAAAATGGAAGATTTAAAAGAAAAATTGTAAAAATAAAGAGAATGAAAAGCTGAAACGAAAAATAAAAAACTCAAAAAAAAAGAAAAATTAAAAATTGAAAACTCCAGAAATTTTAAACCGAAAAATTGCAAATTCTGAAACTTGCAAAATTCAAAATTGGAAAATCAAAAAACTCAAAAATTTTAAAATGAAAACCCGAAGAATTGCAAGTCATAAAAGTGAAATTTTGCAAATCGAAAAATTAAAAAAACAAAAAATTCAAAAAAGATTGAAATCGAAAAACAAAAATATTATAAAAACAGAACACTGAAGAATCGAAAAATTGTAAAAATAAATAAAATGAAAAACTGAAACGACAAATTAAAAAATCAAAAAAACTGAAAAATTAAAAATTCCAGAAATTTTAAATTGGAAAAATTAACAAAAAAGTAGGAGTACAAAATTAAAAAATTGCAAACCAAAAAATTGAAGAAACGAAAAACTGAAAAAATTTAAAGTAAAAAACAAAAAAATTATAAAATTAGAACACTGAAGAATCGAAAAATTGTAAAAATAAAGAAAATTAAAAACTGAAACGAAAAATTAAACAATTGAAAAACAGAAAAATTAAAAACTGGAAACCACAGTAGCTTTAAATTGAAAAAGTACAAAATCTAAAAATTGAGGAAACGAAAAAAATGAGACAAGAAAAATTGAAAAATCCAAAAAAATTAAAATAAACAACCGAAATGAAAATTGCAAACCGAAAAACCGAAAAATTAAAAATAGAAATCTTGAGAAACCCAAATCAAAAAATTGCAAAATATAAAAATTGACAATTTTAAAGTTGGAAAGTCGAAAATCTGAAAAATTTTAAAATGAAAACTTGAATTGCATGTCATAAAATTGAAAAAATTACAAATCCAAAAATTAAAGAGACGAAAGATTAAAAACATGAATAACTGAAAAATCTAAAATTGAAAACTCGTGGAATTGCAATCCAAAAATTTCAAAATCTCAAAATTAAAACATCTAAAATTTGGAAAATCAAAAAAAGTGATAAACATAAAAATGTCGTAAAAGTGAAGTAACAAAAAAATGAAAAATTAAAATTGAAAACTCGAGAAGTTCTAAATTGAAAAAATCTATAAAAAATACAAAATTGGAAAATCGCAAGCCAAAAGATTAAGAAACGGAAAACTGAAAAAATTTAAAGTGAAAAATCAAAAATAAATAAAATAAACAACCGAAACGAAAAATTGCAAACCGAAAAAACCGAAAAATTAAAAATTGAAATCTTGAGAAACTCAAATCGAAAAATTGCAAAATATAAATATTGACAATTTTAAAGTCGGAAAGTCGAAAATCTGAAAAATTTTAAAATGAAAACTTGAAGAATTGCATGTCATAAAATTGAAAAATTACAAATCGAAAGACTAAAGAGACGGAAAATTAAAATCATGAATAACTGAAAAATCTAAAATTGAAAACTCGTGGAATTGCATTCCAAAAATTTCAAAATCTAAAAATTAAAACATCTAAAATTTGGAAAATCGAAAATAGTGATAAACATAAAAATGTCGTAAAAGTGAAGAATCATAAAAGTGAAAAATTTGAACATTGCAAATCGAAAAATTGAAGATATGAAAAACTGAAAAAATTTAAATTGTGAAAACAAAATATTTAAATCCGGAACATTAAGAATCGAAAAATTGTAAAAACAAAGAAAATGAAAAACTGAAATGCAAAATTAAAAACTGAAAACTACAGAAATTTTAAATCGAAAAATTACAAAATCTAAAAATTGTCAAACTAAAAAAATGAAAATTAAAAAAACAAAAAATTATAAAATTAAAACTTCGAAAAATCGAGTAATGGAAAACTGAAAACTTGAAAGATTTAAATCGAAAAATTGCAAAATCTAAAAATTGAAAAATTCAAAGTTGGAAAATTGAAAAACTTATGAAACATTTAAACTCGAAAACTCGAAAAATTGCAAATCGAAAAACTGAAATCTAAAAAATTGAAGAATTGAAAATTTCAAGTCAAAAAGACTGCGGGTGTGTAATTATCAAAAACAAAATTCGCAAAATATTACCTCCAGAGGAGTTCTGTCGAAATAACACCAATTTTTTGTCCGACTGCAGGCTAAAACCACACTTCCGCGCGCGCTTTGTGCAAAACAAAAATCGCTCGTCAATCAGTTTAATTGATAGCGGCAGCGAACAGAACTTTGCTTACTGAAAACTGATAATTGGATTTGTTTTTAATTAAGTTAATTACATCGACATGAAAGTTCTCGGCCGTATTTCTCAACTCGAGAGTCTTATGTTTGTCCCTTCCCAACACGCCTTCTCATGATGTGAAGGAACTCCTCGACCATTTTTCATTCGAGATAAAAGCCTGATTTGAAAGAGTTTTCCGCTCAAAAGACTAAAATAAATGCTCTTAATAGTTTTCGTGCGTTTTTGCTAGTTCTTATTCGAGTTTCCCGGAAAGTTTACTCCTTTATCTCGATACATCCAGCAGTGCGTGAACCTTCTCTCATTTAAAAATTTTAAAAGCGAACAACTTCGAAGGTTGTAAAAGTCTTGATTGGAGTGGAGTCAGATCGTGTGTTTAAATGAATATAAAAAAGCTGTTTGTTCATGGTTCAAAAATTTACAGTTTCTGATTAAAGTGGACGGGTGTTTATTAAATCGAAGCTCGTAAAGTCGCTTTGTTCGAATTGAGAGAGCTGCGGATGTTTAGTACCTGGATTGATTAAATATTTAATACTTTACAATAAAACGGATTTAGTCCGGGATGGTTGTGTTTACTGTAATTTTTTTTTAGAAATTGTCTTGTAAACGCCATAACTTGCAACAACGCAGATAAAAATTCCATAATATGAGAGCTCGAAAAAGTGCGACCGGGCAAAAACCTTAATTGATCCATCAATTTTCACATCGGCGCTGTATTAATCTTCAATGTCGTTGTAAAAATTCAATTCATTTCATTGATTGGAAAATTTATAATATTATTGATCACAGCGAGTGCGATTTTGCAAAATGAAAAGCAAACAAAGGGCCATAAAATAGTGGATATCGCAGGTATTACGTCGGCACAAAAAATTAATTGACGGATCAGTCGCATTATGGAGATTACATTTTCGAACTTTTCTGATACATATGGGGTACTTAGTTGGGGTTTTAAGGTGGACAGTGATTTTAAACAACAGGTGGTTTCGTCATTATAATTCATGACATCTGAAAATTCTTGATTCTCAAAGTTTTAAAAACCACTAATTAAATAAGCACAACATTTTCAATAAAAAAGTTTTATTTTAAGCAAAAAAGCATTAAATAAGCATAACACTTTCATTAAAAAAGTTTTATTTTAAGCAAAAAAGCATTAAAAACATAATCATATTACAAATCAAAGAACATTTCGTAGAACTTTGGATAAAATATTATTACAATAATCCTAGACTTTATATTTTACACACGTATTTCAGTTTTCTTTAAAACAATTTTTGATTGTAATATGTTCCAAGTTGTCCACTGTAAAATTTTTTCGCCGATCCTTTAAAATGTGTTTAAAATTGGAGAATGTGCGTTCAACATCCAGACTCCTTGTTGGCGCAAATTTGAATTTTGCAATTAATGTTGAATCTAACTCCAAATTTTCCACCTTCAGGCCTTGTAAAACACGAGCAACGTCGGAAAGAACACCGAAACCTGCATTTTTATTTAACACTTCGTCAAGTTTTTGAGATACTCTAGTACCAATATCACCCCTTACTGCGTTTGCTTGTTGTTTAAATTCTTTCACCAAGTTTATCGCATCTACCAAAAACATGTTGGGTTTTTCTAACTTTTCTATTACCTCACATACGAATTGATAATTGCTTTTTAGAAAAGCTAGATCTTATCGCAAATCTTTGTTTTCCAAAATATTTATGCAATCTTTAATCGTTTGAGAAGAATCTTCGCTAAACTCCGTAACTACTTCCTCAAATTCTTTGATATATTTGTCATAATAAAATGTGGCCTGTAACCATGTTCCCCACCTCATTATAATCGGCTCTGGGGGCAATGGTATGTTTGGAAATTTTTCCTTAAAATGTTGCACTCTTAGTGGGGCTTTAACAAAAATCTTTTTACCATTTGCCACTAATTTATTAACAGTAGGAAACTGCAAACGTATTCCTTCAGCCACTCTGCTTAAATCGTGGGAAATGCAGGTAGAGTGAATTAAATTGGGGTACAATATTTTTAGATTATTCCCTGCTTTCAACATATAACGAGCTGCATCCAAGATCATCAATAAAATTTTATTTGCTGGTACGGCATTTGGCAAAAATAGTGACGTAAGACTGTCATTTACAAATCTGGTAATCGTATTGCCATTTGTGTTATCTAACATTTTCAAACTTATTACATACCCTCGACTAGGGAAATTTTCATTTAAGATTCCAACAATTAAACTTGCCACGTATCTTCCACAACTATCGGTTGTTTCATCGACAGCGAACCATAAATAATTATCTCCAATGCGATGTTTAATTTCGTTGTAAACTTGCTGAAACACTGGGCCTACATAATTTTTTCGGAGAGTACTTTCAACCGGAATATGTCGATTGCAGTGTTTTTCAAGGAATTCTTGAAGAGGGCCTTGTCCCAATTTTTTTAAAGGTATATTGGACTGGGAGTACGGTTCTGACTACGATAAGCAGAACACGCTCCGAAACCCAAACTCGAAAATCGAGAGATATCGAGCGTCAAAGCGAAAGAGAAGTAGTAGAAAACAAAGAAGCGAAGTGGAATAAGAGTAAGAAGCACCAAAAAGTTTAAGGACAGCAATTATTCGGGAAAGTGTGGAATCAAAAGAACCTAACCTCCGAAGAGATAGTCTGGGTGACAGTTCTTATCGCGGCACGAAGTAAACAACACAGGAACGTACTAGATACACAGGAAGCAAGAAAGTCGGCCAGGGAATGCAAAACGGGAATCCTGAACCGGAAAAAGGACACAAACTAGCTATAGAAGAACAAGACAACCAGAAACGAAAAAGAGAAACCTCCTTTTCACCATCACCGGAAGGTCAAAGAGTACAAAGGAAACAGAAGAGGGTACAAGCAGGAGACATGGACGAAGTAAAGAATATGTTCAAAACGTTAATGGAGGAAATCGCAGAAATGAAAAGAGACTAAAGAGCATACCAAACAGAAGTAACAACACTAAGAGAAGAAAACCAAAGACTGACCGAAAGATTAGAAAGAGTGGAGCAACACTTAGAAGAACTGGAAAAAGCAGAAAGGAGAAACAACATCGTAATCAAAGGAGGGAAACCACAAGGAAGCGAAATAACAGCAGAAGTTGAAGAACTCCTAAAAAATAAGGCAGGAATCCAAACTAAGATACAAGACGCAAGATTAGTCAGCGAAAAATACGACATAGTAGTAGCAAAGATAGAGAACTGGGACACAAAAAGAGCAATCATGAAACAGAAGAACAAATTAAAAGGATCAAAAACGTTTATTGAAGACGATTACACCAAACAAGAGAGCGAGATACAGAAGAAAGTAAGAGGAATAGCAGCAGCAGAAAAAGGGAAAGGAGTCGAGGCAAAAGTAGGGTACAAAAAGATGATATGGGCAGGAGAAGTCTGGCATTGGGACACTAAATTAGACAAATTAGTGAAAGCACCGTCGCACCCCAAAGAAAATCCAAAAAACTAACAGAGGAAGAAACCACACACCGGAAAACAATGACGACGTATGCGAAGCTCATGAATGACCCGATAGGAATTACGAAGAGAAAGAAAAACCCGAAAATTAGAATAGGAACATGGAATGCTCGAGGAACATATAGCGAAGGAAAACTCAAACAAATAGTTCAAGAATTACAAAGGTATAATATAGATGTAGCAGCTATACAAGAGACGAAAGAAAACGGCAAATTCACCACAGAAATAGACAACTACATATTATTTAATAGCGGAATTGACAACAGAGAACTAGGAACAGGGTTCATGGTGAAGAAGAGCCTGAAAGGAGCAGTAATTACCTTCAAACCAATCTCAGAAAGAATGAGCTATATAAGATTGAGAAGTAAGTACAGGAAAATAAGCCTACTGAATATAGATGCACCGACTGAAGAGAAAGATCTAGAAGTAAAAACAGAATATTACGAAGAACTAGAAAGAGAATATGTGAAAATACCAAAGCATGACATTAAAATGGTTATAGGAGACGCCAACGCAATGATAGGTAAAGAAAATTGCTACAGGCCAACAATCGGGAAAAAAAAAGCAAAAACGAAAAAACGAATCAAAATGGAGAAAAATTGATAGAGTTTGCAGAAGAAAACAAAATGGTAGTCAAAAGCACCTTCTTTGCGCAGAAAGAGATCTACAAAAGCACATGGATGTCGCCTGACGGAAAAACGGTCAACCAAATAGACCACATACTGGTAGAAAGGAGAGATGCCCAACTAATAACCAGATCAAGAAGCTACAGGGGAGCAGATGCGAATTCAGACCACTTTCTAGTAAGAGCAGTCCTCAAACAAGAAATACCGAAGAAAAAAGAAGGAAAGAAGACGCAACGTGATATAAATATAAACAAACTTAAGAAAGCTGAAGTACAACAGGAATACGAACAAAAGATGAATGAGAGAATAAGATCAACAGAGCAAGACATACCTATAGAAGAGAGGTGGGAAGAACTACAAGAGAACATATGGAAGACCTCGGAAGAAGTACTAGGGTTCGTCAAAAAAGACAACAAAAATAGAAACGAATAGTTTGACGAGGAATGTAGAAAAGCAATAGAAGCGGGGAGGTCAGCCAGACAGAAATATCTAAAATCAAAAAATGAAAAGAACCAAAAAGATTACCAAGAAAAAAGGAAAGAGTACAAGAAGATATGCAGAAATAAGAAACGAGCAAAGATGGAAGAACAAATACGACAAATAGAAGAAAACTTCAACAAGAATGAAATAAGGAACTTCTACCAGGACGTGAAAAAAGAGAAAAGAGGCTATCAACCACGAGTAATATATTGTAAAGACAAGGACGGCAACCTGATAGCAGACGAACAAGCAAGAATAAAACGATGGGCAGAATACTTTGAAGAGCTGCTAAACGAACAGGATACACAGGAAGATACGAACGAAAGAGTGAACGACTCGGATGACCCAGATGAAACAATAGAAATTGACGAAGGAGAGATCAGAGAAACACTAAGGCAGATGAAAAACAACAAAAGTCCTGGTAGAAACGGAATAAAGGGCGAGATGCTAAAGTACGGAGGAGAAGCAGTAGCATCATAGATACATCGACTAGTGCTAGAATGTTGGAAGGAAGGAAAAATGCCAGAACAATGGAGTGAAGCAGTACTTTGCCCGATATTTAAAAAAGGAGATATTACGAAATGCGAAAATTATCGCGGAATAGCGCTGCTAGACGTAACGTATAAGGTAATGGCCACTTACATCAACCGAAGACTAAAGCAGCATATGGAAAAAATAGTAGGAGAATATCAAGCAGGGTTTAGGAAAAATCGATCTACTGTAGACCAGATATTTATATTGAAGCAACTACAAGAAGTACATTCCGAACACGGAATCAACTTATATCTGCTGTTCATAGACTTTAAAAAAGCCTACGACACGGTTAACAGGAAAGAACTGCTAGAAGCCATGCAAGAACTGGGAGTCCCAAGAAAACTAATAAAACTGACAAAGATGACCCTGCAGAGCACCAGAAACAGAGTCAGGATAAATGGTCTGTTGTTAGAACCATTCCAAGTAAGAACAGGACTCCGGCAAGGAGATCCAACATCAACTACCCGGTTCAATCTAGTACTCGAAGCAATAATAAGGAGAAGTGGCATCCACAGAACGAGCACGATATACGAAAAAAGACACCAAAATATAGCCTTTGCAGATGACGTGACATGTATAACGAGAACAGAAGCAGAAATTAAGAAAATGACAAAAAATCTAATCAGAGAAGCGAAACGAATGGGTTTAGCGATCAACCAAGAGAAAACGAAGTTTATGAAGATGGAAACAAAACAAACCCCAGCAAAACCACTGAAAGTAACTACAGAAGAAGGAACAACATACGAATTCGAAGAAGTAAATAGGTTCAAATATCTAGGAGTAGTAATTACAAACAAAAACGAAATGAACGAAGAGATAGAAGAACGGATCGCGAAAGCAAACAAGAGTGTAGGAAGATTAAACAGATTTCTGAGGAGTAAGAATGTAACACGACGAACAAAGAAACAAGTATATAAGACAATAAGTAAGACCTACAGTCCTGTACGCTAGTGAAACATGGACGCTAACGAACGAAAGGAACAGAAGTTGGAAGTATGGGAACGCAAGATATTACGAAAGATATATGAAGGTATAAAAGAACTAGACCAATGGAGAAGAAGAACAAACCGAGAGATCGAGGAAATATACGGAGAACCAACAATCACGAAGATAATCAGAGCACAGAGACTAAGATGGCTAGGCCACGTCGGAAGAGCACCAGAGGGAAGGACAATTGGGAAAGTATTAGACCGCCTAAAAGGAGGAAAGAAAAAGAGAGGAAGGCCAAAACTGAAGTGGATGGACGACGTTCGAAAAGATCTTCAAAACTTAGGCATTGAAGATTGGAGATCCAAAGCAGCCGACAGGAACAAATGGAAAATTACTGTTAAAAAAGCCCAGGGCCTTTAAGGCCTGCAGAGCTGAATTATATATATATTGGATGGGATCATCATTTTACATAAATCGAAATTAAACTGAATCTGCTCATCTTTTGTGGAAGTAGATGCAACAGATTCATGAATGGTCTGCTGTTTAATTTTAGAAACTTCAAACATTGTCTTCCTTTCTACATGAAGAATCGTTCTGACATGTTGCGTCATGGTATATTTTTTATCACTTTGAATCTAAAAGAACGTACATATACAGGATTAACAAAGGAAAATAGATAAAAAAAATTAGTGGGCTTACGGTTTTCACACAAGCTCTGCAGAATATTTTGTTGTTTTCTAATTTTAATTCTGGAAAATCCCTTATCCACTCTTCCGGCGTCGATTTTACTTTCGGCATTCTTTTAAAATATCAGTAATATTACCAAAAAGAACTCAACATGTAACAAGGGAGAACCACGTATAACACTGTACTACGACAGATGCGATAGACTGATGGTTGTGAAATAAACGGTCCATTGACTTAAAAGTTTCCATTAGAAAAATTTTAAGGTAGGTAGTTGGGTACAATAATCCTTTTTTCTAGAAAATCTTCAACGGTCTTGTCGCAAAATGCCGAAAAAGAACATCTGGTTAAAAGCTTTAATTCATTATCAACGGAAGTAAGGATTTAAAGTCATAAAATCTATGGAGTATTTTTCCAATCCTATAATAAAATTTTATTACCCAAACGACCGGAACCTATTCACAGAAAGGATCTTGAGTAAGTGTACTTCAATGGTCAAGTCCAGGTAAAATGCATACGATACGATACGGCTAACTAACAAGTATTTGTCATCCCGACAAGGCCGGCATTTGAATAAAATATGCATTAAAACTCATATTCGTCGAAAAAAGCATTAAATAAGCATATAAGTTTTAATATGCATAAAATAAAAAAAAACAAATAAGCATAAAAAAAACTGTGTCAAATGACTCCAAATTGTATCATAGTTCCAGATATAAAAAAGTTTTGAAGTGCTTATATTTTTCACAAAAAGCATTAAACCTAGAAATCCGCTCTCTACACATGATACACACAACATTTGTTAAAACAGTGCGATTTGGTTGTTTACTTGAGCATACGTAAGTCCATCAAAATTTCAAACAACTTCCTTCTAGCTTTTTTTATTAAATTTAAAACTAAGCACTCCCCGGACTTTCAAAGCCGGATTCAGATCTCCCCGGCGCATCAATTCCCCGTCGCAGTCCTCTGCATTCCGCCCCGTCAAAGAAAATGATTCTTTTCGCAAATTTGTATTCTGCGAAGGGTTCCCTTGACCGAAAAAGCGCAACACCAAGTTAATAAATAAAATCTCTAACCCAAAGCCGGCCTTATAAATAAATCTGGATCGTGTTTTTACGGTTTTCCCTCCTGATAACCCGACTTAATATTTACCTTGCAGCGTTTTTTATATGTTTGTGCACCCTTGTCGTTTGATCGAGTCAGAGGGCAGTCACTCGATCTGGCGTTTACTGTTTCCAATGAAATCAGCTGGATTTGACTTTTTCATTCTCTGTCTTTTTTACGATTGCGTTTATGAGCGCATATTCGGAAATTCTGTTGTTTTGTGTACCGCACCCTATCACTCTGTTGCTGGAAGGCATCGCTTCTTGAAGCAGACAAATCGGTTTATTTTGCAAAAGATAAGATTAACTCGAGCGCTGATTATGCTTCTGTATTGTTTGGTAAATGAGTTGATCAGCATAAACGGACGATTTGTTTTCTTCGCCGAGCTGTTCGCGGGAATGAGCCTTCGGACGATTTATCTGAAACAATCAACAGGATTTGTTTAAAAATGTTTCCACGTATGGTGTGGATTCGGTTGTAATTTTTTGGATCCGACTGTCTGTCGTATGTCTGTTGGTGATTTTATTTAATTGGTTGTGCTTCAAGAGCTGAAAAATTCGGTTGAAACAACACTGGGACAAATTTTTAGAAGAAACAATGAGAAAAATAGTAAAACTCATTGAAAATTTAAGGAGAAGAATCAACAAGGGAACCGACTTTACGAAATTAGAAAGATCGAGAAAGATAGAAACAAGTAAGAAATGAAAAGATGTCGCTAAAATTTGAAAAATTGATTATTAATTCTTTGATGATACCCGTCCCATATATATTTTTTTCTGCATACTAGACGGGTAAAGTAGTTTGAAAATCGGGCTCTAGGACTAGAAAACTTTCAGGAAACGAATGCTGAAAACCGGAAGGCCGTTGTTTGAACCGTTCTGGAGTTAAGTTCTGCTAAAGTTTGAAAAGTTGTGTGTTAATTCGAAAATGACACCCGTCCCATATACGAGTATATTCATTAAACTCGTAGAGTATCCGCTCTGAAAATCTGGCCGTAAGACTGGATAAATTCGGGGAACCCAGTGCAGAAAACGGCAAGGCGGACGGTTAACCCGTCCTGATGTTATGTCCCGCTAAAATTTATTTATTCGGTCAGATTAATTCGGTTCCATGTATATTTTTCTATCCAGACTAAACGGTTAGCTTATTCGGTCTGAAAATCAGTTTCCATGATTTGAAAACTTCTGGAAACCGATTGCTGAAAATCACCAAGCGGATATTTAAGCCGACCAGGGGTTATGTTTCCCTAAGCTTTAAAAAAAATCTTCATCAATTAGGAATTGACACACGTCCCATATATATGCTTCTGTTAATACAAAATGGGTAGAGTATCCCGTCTGAAAATCACCCTTGGGACTAGAGAACTTCCATGAATCGAATGATAGAGATCGCAAAGTGAATACTTAAACCCTTTTAGAGTTATGTCCCGTTGGAGTTTAAAAATTGTTTATTTTTCCGGTAACAACGCCCGTCCCATATACAGCCTGTTATTGAAAGGTACGTACAAAATAAAATCGGTAATTGGTCTCGAAGTATGGGTGCTAAAAGTTAAAAAAAGTTCAGGTAAAAGTGTTCTCCTTTTAGAGATAAAAATTATTAAAATTTATGTCCAAATTCGTTGTACGCCTCTGATAAAAAGATCATCTTTCGTTTCTATAGCAACATTTAGTCTTGACAAAAGTTTTATTGTTACAGTTGCTAGGATTTACTAAAATAAATTAATTTTACCTATTTATCCTTCAGTAGTGTCTAAAAAGGTTGGATAAGGGTTAATTTTCCCCTTATAATTTTGATAACACAAAATAAGTTTTTCCGACTTCTTAGATTTTGCGAAGAACTGTCCATTTTGTTGTACGTACCTTTCAATAACACCCTGTATACATATATTCGTCTGTTCATCCTAGACGGGTAGATTATTGATTCTGAAAGTCCGGCCGTATGACTAAAAAATTTCCAGGAATTCAATGCTCCTAACCGTGAGGTGGATCCTTGAAGAATTCTAGAGTTCTGAAAAATGGTGTTGAATTTCAGAATTCGATGTTCCGTTTTTTTTGTAAATTATTATGACAACTTTTTTGCAAAATAAAAAAAATGGACGAAGGTTATTTTGACAGAACTTCTCTTATTCTTAAAGTGCATTCGAACAAATACAGCTTAGAAAAATTACTAAATTTGGCTTCGAGAGTTTTTATTTCCCTTTAATTTTTGTTTTTTTTTTGTTTTTAGTATACAGAGTTTTCTTTCAACAACATGATAGTTAAACATGTTGTCAGTTTCTTGTTGGGAAAAGAAAACTTCGTATGTTAAGAAAAAATGGACAAAATATAAGCCCCGCCCACCCACCCCTTCTCAATTCTGATGAATGTTTTATTCATCGTGAGCTGAAGAGCGGAGTTTAGTTGCAAAATTCTCATTTCTTTACGAGAAATTATCATATGAAATATGTTTTTAAAAGGGTGGAATTTTTTAGAAAAATATTGATGTTACAATTAAACCCCGCCCTTCGGTCTAATTAGGAATGAAAAACTCATCACAGTTGAGATCTTGGCGGATGGGTGGGGCTTAATTTTTGTTTTTTTTTATTTTTTAATATATAGAGTTTTCTTTCAACAACAGGATAGTTAAACATGTTGTCAGTTTCTTGTTGGAAAACGAAGACTTGGTATATTAAGAAAAAATGGACAAAATATAAGCCCCGCCCACCCACCCCTTCTCAATTGTGATGAATACTTTATTCATCGTGAGCTGAAGGGCGGAGTTTAATTGCAAAATTCTCATTTCTTTACGAGCAATTATCATATGAAATATCTTTTTAAAAGGGTAGAATTTTTTAGAAAAATATTGATGTTACAATTAAACTCCGCCCTTCGGTCTAATTAGGAATGAAAAACTCATCACAATTGAGGTCTTGGCGGGTGGGTGGGGCTTAACTTTTGTTTTTTTTTTTGTTTTTTAATATATAGTTTTCTTTCAACAACAGGATAATTAAAAATGTTGTCAGTTTTTTGTTGGGAAAAGAAGACTTCGTATATTAAGAAAAAATGGACAAAATATAAGCTCCACCCACCCACCCCTTCTCAATTGTGATGAATGCTTTATTCATCGTGAGCTGAAGGGCGGAGCTTAGTTTGCAAAATCCTCATTTCACAACTGAAATCGAGGCGGGTGGGTGGGGCTTAGTCTTTATTTTTTTTCTTTATATACGTAGTTTTCTTTCAACAATTTTTGAGGCAAAGAACAAGAGATATTATAATAAAAAACATAAAGTTAATTAATTATTCAATAATTTTGAACTGTACCCCTAATGTAAGTCACGTAGAATAACTTGTACTTTCTCATTTTTCTCGAAAAACTGAAGAAATAAAAAACTGCAAAATCTAAAAATTTGGTGAGTTACGTATAGTTAAATTGAAGAAAAAAAACTTGAAAAATTGAAAAAATTTAAATTGACAGAACAAAAAATTATAAAATCGGAACATTGATCAACTGTAAAAATAAAGAAAATAAAAAACTGAAACGAAAAATTGCACATGGACAAATTAAAAATTGAAAACTCGAGAAACTCAAATCGAAAAATTGCAAAATCTAGGAATTGAATTGAAAGCTTGAAACCTTGAAAATTAGAAGAAATGCCAATCGAAAAAATGAAGGAACAAAAAAATGAATAATTTAAGAAAAAATTAGCTGCGGGAGCATTAATTATACCACAGGAAACAACAATTACAAAAAAAAATGATAATAATTTTTTAGAGAAGTGGGATTTATTTGGCTGCATTTCGTAGTCGAGGGAAGTTGTGTTGAAATAAAGTTTGACCAATTTTTTTTTGAAGATGACCCCTATGAACTAAAATAATAAATAAATGTTAAACTCCCGTTAAAGAATGTTTCTAGTGAGTTTTTCCATATAAATTTTGTTATGATCTCATCAAGATTTTAGCAAGGACACGTATATGAATTTGAATAGGCCCAGTAATAATAACAGTACTGTATTTTCAAATTTTCAGGAAAATGAGATGGGCAATGAGATATGTTTCCCTATCCATTAAATTTTTTGAATCACCTTGTATACAGAATTTAAGAAAAATATTAATATGTCGATAAATCACAATTATAAAATTCCTGAAATTCCTATCGTCCTTAGAGCTTTGGCGTCTTTGGGATCCTTTAAAACTTTGACAGTCAGAAAGGACTTTCAACTTTCATGGTATTTGGGATACACTCATAAATTCAGTAAAATGTTTAGTATATCTAGAATAATGTAAATTTTTGAGATTCAACAGTTTCCTCGCTTTCAAGATTTCTAGGTTTTGCAGATTTGTCATACCTTCTAGATACTTCTAGATTTTTTAAAATTTATGGACCCCACGAGTCTCTAAATCTTTGTAATTTTTGGAATCTTTGGATCTTTAGAATTTCTGAGATTTATAAGTGGTTTAAGATTTATAAAAATTAAAGGAAGCATTTTTGAAATTTTTACGATTTTTATATTTTTAGATTTTTTGTTTGTTTAGAGTGTCTTTAAAATCTCTGGTATTATAAGGGTTCATGCGATTTCTACAAGTTTTAGAATCTTCATATTTTTGGAATTCCTCTAGAACCTTTACAATTTTTGAAATATTTGAAACAGAATATTGAATTTTTTTTTAATTTTTGAGTCCTTAGAGTCTTTAGAATCTTTAAAGTCTTTACACTCTTTAGAGTCTTTAGGATCATTAGAATCTTAAGAGTTTTTAGAGTGTTTACAGATTTTAGTATTTTAGAATCGCGAGTCCTTAGAGTCTTTCCAATCTTTGCAAATTTTGGACACTTTAGAATTACTTACTAGAGGTTTTATAAAGTTTAGAATTTTCACAATTTCTGGGATCATTGAGGTTTTTTTAAATTATAGAACTTTAGTTTATTTAGAATTTAGAATGTTTAGTGTCTTCACAATTCGCAGTTTCTAGTGTATGGAATCTTTGAGGTCTTTAGAAAGTCTCGAAATTCTAGAATCTTTGAAAGCTTTTAAACATTTTGAATCTGTCAAACCACTGGAAACTTAGGAATCTTTAGGATCTCTAGAATCTTAAGAACCAGTGGAATTTTTGTAATCTTTAGAATTTTCAGACTTTCATTATTTCTAGACACTTCACTTGAAAAATTTGTTTTTAGTTTTGTATGACACGGTTGCCATATATTTTTTTTTCGCTCCATACGAAGTCAGTAAAGTCTGAAAATCAGATCATGGGTTTAGAAAACTTAGAGGAATAGAATGCTGAAAATTTCAACGCGGGTAGTTGACCCGTTTTGCAGTTATGTCCTGCTAAAATTTGAAAAGTTGTTTATTTATCCGGTGATATTTTACGTCCCATATATAATTTTCCTTCCAACATGAATGGGTGGAGTATTCGGTCTGAAAATCCAGTCGTGGGTTTAAAACACTTTGGTGAATCGAATGCTGAAATCCGCAAGATGGATACTTAAATCCTTCTCGAGTTATGTCCCGCTAAATCTCGAAAAATTTAATTGTTTATTTAGTAATGACACCCATCCCATATACTTACATTCGTCGTTCCATCCTAAATGGGTAAAGTATTCGGTCTGAAAATCAGATCATGGCTTAAAAAACTTCGAGGAATTGAACGCTGAAATCCACAAAGTGCATACATAAACCGTTTTAAAGTTAAAACCCGTTGAAATTTGAAGAATTATTTATTACTTCGAAAATGACACCTGCCCCATATATATTTTTCTCTCCATATTAGAAGGGTTGAGTGTCCGGTCTGAAAATCAGGCTTTACGACTAGAAATAAAATGCTGAAAACAGCAAGATGGATACTTGAACCGTTCTAGAGTTATGTCTAAAATTTAGTTCGGTGATGAGATCGGCCCCATATATATTTTTCTCTCAATCCTTAACGGATAGAGTAATCTGTCTGAAAATAAGGTTCTGATCCTAAAAAACTTTCAGTAATCGAATCTTGGAAATCATAAGCTGGATTCTTGAATTTTTCTGGAGTTCTGTCATGACCAATTTTGAAAAATTTGTTATCAATTCGGTAATGACACCCATCCCATATACATTCATCGCTTCATGCTAAACGGATAGAATATACGGTCTGAAAATCAGGTTGAAGGCTTTAAGGAATCGAATACTGAAAACCGCACGATGGATATCTAAACTTTTCAGGAGTTATGTCTCGATAAAATTTGATTTTGTTTTGATTTATCCGTCCCATGTTGTATATTCGTCCGTCCATTCTAAACAGGTAGAGTATTCGGTCTGAAAATCAGGTCGTAGGATTAGACAACTTCGAGGAATTGAATGCTGAAAACTCCAATGTGGAAATTCTGGAGCTGTATCACAGTAAAATTTGAAAATTTGTTTATTTATTCGATAATAACACGCGTCCCACATATATTTTTTTCATTCTACTCTAAATGGGTGGAGTATTCGATCTGAAAAACAGGTCGTGGGCTTAAAAAACTTCGACGAAGTGGATACTTGAACTTTTTTGGAGTTATCTCCAGCTAAAATTTCAAAAAAATGTTTTTAATTCGGTAGTGATACCAGTCCCATATATTTTTCTCCATACTGAATGGGTAGAGTTTTCTGTTTGAAAATAAGGTTTTGGGCTTAAAAAACCTCAATCAATCGAAATCGTAACTTGGATTCTTGAACCGTTCTGGAGTTCTGTCAAGCCGAAATGTGAAAAAATTGTTATGAAATCAGTAATGACACCTGTCCCATATATATTTTCACTCAATACTAAATGGGTAGAGTATTAGGTTTGAAAATTGGATCGTGGGATTAGAAAACTTCGAGAAATCTAACGCTGAAAACTGCAAAGCGGACACTTAAATCGTTCTAGAGGTACGTCCCGCTAAAATCTGATACATTGTTTATTTATCCGGTAATGACATGCGTCCCATATATATTCGTCCGTCTATTCTAAGCACGTATGACATTGGATCTGAAAATCATATTATGGCTTAAACAGCCTTGAGGAATTGAATGCTGAAAATCTCAAGATGGATATTTAAGCCGTTTTAGTCCCATATATTTTTTCTTCTCATCTTAAGCAGCTGGAGTATCCGATCTGAAAATCAGGCTCTAGGACTAGTAAACTTCGAGGAACTGAATGCAGAAACCCACAAAGTGGATACATAAACAGTTTTAATGTTAAAAAGTTCTGGAGTTATGTCCCGCTAAAATTTGAAAAATTGTTTATTTGTCCGGTATCCCATAAATAATCTTCCGTCCGTTTCAAACGGGTAGAATATTCCGTCTAAAAATCGGGTATTGGGCTTAGAAAACTTTGACAAATCGAATACTGAAATTCGCATGATGGATATTTAAACATTTCTGGAGTTATATCCCGATAATTTGAAATTTTTTAAATTTATTCGTCCCAATTGTGCAGTTGTCCCTCAATTCTAAATATACAGTATTTGATCTGAAAATCAGGTGCTATGATTAGAAAACTTCGACGATTTGAATGCTGAAATCCGTAAGATAGATATTTAAATCGTTTTAGAGTGCTAAAATAAAAAAAAATTATTCGGTTATGATACCAGTCCCATATATTTTTCTCTCTATACTGAAGGGGTAGAGTATTCTGTCTGAAAATACGGCCTTGGCCTTAAAAAATCTCGAGCAATCGAAATCGTAACCTGGATTCTTGACTCGTTCTGGAGTTCTGGCATGCCTAAATGTGAAAAAATTGTATTAATTCAGTAATGACACCGATTCCATATATTTTTTCATCCATAGTAAACGTATAGAGTATTCAGTCTGAAAATTGGATCGTGAGATTAGAAACCTTCGAGAAATCTAATGCTGAAAACTGCAAAGCGGGCACTTAAATTGTTCTAGAGGTACGTCCCGCTAAAATTTGATACATTGTTTATTTATCCGGTAATGACATGCGTCCCTTATATATTCGTCCGTCTATTCTAAGCGCGTATGACATTGGATCTGAAAATCATATTATGGCTTAAAAAACTTTGAGGAATTGAATGCTGAAAATCTCAAGATGAATATTTAAGCCGTTTTAGTCCAATATATTTTTTCTTCTCATCTTAAGCAGCTGGAGTATCCGTTCTGAAAATCTGGCTCTAGGACTAGTAAACTTCGAGGAATTGAATGCTGAAATCCAAAAAGTGGATTTATAAACCGTTTTAAAGTTAAACAGTTATGGATTTATGTTCCTCTAAAATTTGAAACATTGTTTATTTGTCCGGTAATAACACGTATCCCATATATATTCTTCCGTCGGTTTCAAACGGGTAGAATATTCCGTCTGAAAATCAGGTCTTGGGCTTAAAAACTTTGACGAATCGAATGCTGAAATTAAATCTTTCTGGAGTTATATTCACATAAATTTGAAATTTTTTAAATTTATTCGTCCAATTTGTGCAGTTGTGCCTCCATCCTAAATATAGAGTATTTGATCTGAAAATCAGGTGCTATTATTAGAAAACTTTGACGAATTAAATGCTGAAAACCGTAAGATGGATATTTAAACCGTTTTAGAGTGCTAAAATTAAAAAAAAAACAAATTAATTGGGTAATGATATCAGTCCCATATATTTTTCTCTCCATACTGAACGGGTAGAGTACTCAGTCTGAAAATTAGATCATGGGATTAGAAAGCTTCGAGGAATCGAATGCTGAAAACCGCAAATGGATATTTAAACTATTTTAGAGTTGTGACTTGCTAAAATTTGAAAAACATGTTATAATTCGCTAATGAGGCTGGTCCCATATATCGTAAAAATAGTAAGCTGATTTCTTGAACTGTTGTGGAGTTCTGTGATGCGATATTATGAAAAAATTGTTATTAATTCCGTAAATACAACTGTCCCATATATTTTTTCACTCTTTACTAAATGGGTAGGGTATTCAATCTGAAAATTGGGTCGTAGGATTAGGAAGCTTCGAGGAATCTAACGGTGAAAACTGCACAGCAATCACTTAAACCGTTATGGAGTTATGTCCCGCTAAAATTTGATAAATTGTTTATTTATGTACGAGTAATAACATGCGTTCCATAGATATTCTAAACGGGTAGAATATTGGATCTGAAAATGAAATCATGGCTTGAAAAACTTTCAGGAATTGACTACTGAAAACCGCAAGATTGATATTTAAACTATTTTAGAGTTAGGAACTGCTAAAATTTGAACAGTAATGATATCAGTCCCATATAATTTTTCTCTTCATCCTAAGCAGATAGAGTATCCGATCTGAAAATTAAGCTATTTAGCTAGAAAACCTAAAGGAATCGAAAACGGAAAATCATAAAGCGGATGGTTGAACCTTCCCGGAGATATGTCCCGCAAATGTTTGAAAAAGATATTATTAATTCTATAATAACACCGGTCCCATATATATTTTTCTCTCTATTCTAAACGGGTGTAGTATTCGGTCTGAAAATCAGTTTTCATGTAATTTAAGTCGTTCGGGAGTTATGTTTCTCTGAATTTTGAAAAATGTTTCATTAATTTGGAATTGACACACGTCCCATATATGTTTATGTAAATACTAAATGGGTAGAGTATCCCATCTGAAACTTAACCCGTTCTGAAGTTATGCCCCGTTATATATAATTATTTTTTTGTCTCGCTATTGAATTGGTTGAGTATCCCGTTTAAAAAGCAGGCTCCAGGACTAATAGACTTTGAGGAATTGGGTGCTGAAATTCAAAAAGTATATACAAAACCGTTTTAAAATTAAAACCGATGAAATTTGAAGAATTGTTTATTAATTCGAAATCGACACCTGTCCCATATATATTTTTCTCTTTATTTTAAATGGATGTAGTATTCGGTTTGAAAATCAGTTTTCATATAATTTAAGTCGTTCGGGAGTTATGTTTCTCTGAATTTTGAAAAAATTTTCATTAATTCGGAATTGACACACGTCCCATATATGTTTATGTAAATACCAAATGGGTAGAGTATCCCATCTGAAACTTAACCCGTTCTGAAGTTATGCCCCGTTCTATATAATTATTTTTCTGTCTCGCTATTGAATTGGTTGAGTATCCCGTTTAAAAATCAGGTTCCAGGACTAATAGACTTTGAGGAATTGGGTGCTGAAATTCAAAAAGTGGATACAAAACCGTTTTAAAATTAAAACCGATGAAATTTGAAGAATTGTTTATTAATTCGAAATCGACACCTGTCCCATATATATTTTTCTCTTTATTTTAAATGGATGTAGTATTCGGTTTGAAAATCAGTTTTCATATAATTTAAGTCGTTCGGGAGTTATGTTTCTCTGAATTTTGAAAAAATTTTCATTAATTCGGAATTGACACACGTCCCATATATGTTTATGTAAATACAAATGGGTAGAGTATCCCACCTGAAACTTAACCCGTTCTGAAGTTATGCCCCGTTCTATATAATTATTTTTTTGTTCTCGCTATTGAATTGGTTGAGTATCCCGTTTAAAAATCAGGCTCCAGGACTAATAGACTTTGAGGAATTGGGTGCTGAAATTCAAAAAGTGGATACAAAACCGTTTTAAAATTAAAACCGATGAAATTTGAAGAATTGTTTATTAATTCGAAATCGACACCTGTCCCATATATATTTTTCTCTTTATTTTAAACGGGTGTAGTATTCGGTCTGAAAATCAGTTTTCATGTAATTTAAGTCGTTCGGGAGTTATGTTTCTCTGAATTTTGAAAAAATTTCATTAATTCGGAATTGACACACGTCCCATATATGTTTATGTAAATACAAATGGGTAGAGTATCCCACTGAAACTTAACCCGTTCTGAAGTTAT
>CM039445.1:12110750-12121536 GCA_022388445.1 Zophobas atratus
AAAAATATGGAATGCGCGATTTTCCTGTCAAAGTTGGTGTGGAGATTTTTTTAATGGTGGAAAAGTTTAGTTACACGTGTGTAGCTGGAAAAAAACCAATTAAGTGGCAGTCTACAAAAGAATCAAAGGGAAGTCAGTGATAAAAGATACTTCGGCGACAGCAAAAAATAAACTAGAAACGGGGCGAACGTTGCCCTCACAAGCTACATTAGAAGATGTTTTGAATTTCTGGTGAAAATTAATCCTTTAAATACAAAATTCGCCAACTGATTTTGACTTATTGTAAAAAATACACCCCAGGCACAACGAGTCACATAAATCTCTAAATATCACTTTTTGTCCGTGCGTAATACAGTATTTTTTTCAATAACTGCTTTAATAAAGTTGAATAAAACGAGAAAACAGAGTGAATTTTAAAGTAGTCGGTTGCGGCAGCAAATAAATAAGTTTTTAAATTACTGGCTTTTCTTGTACACTGGTAGAAATAGCAAATGAAGCTGCTTTGAAATGGTTCCAAGTAAATAAAAAACTACACTATAAAATTCATTTAAAATTTATGGCACGGTAGGCAAAGAGGACGTCGTTTTACAAGCAGTGTTGTTGGGATATTTTTTAGAAACATGCTTGTGGGCACGGGTTTTTCTCTCTCAAACAAATTCCATAAATTATAAAATTAGTCTAAAAAAGTGGACACTCTATTATAGTTAGTGAAACTGAGACAAAATCGCCCATGGAAAGATTGTCGGCTTAATGGCCCTGAATTCAAACGATATTAGTCTATGCGCTAAACTAAGCCTAAATAGCTTCAAAGTTAAATGAAATGAATAGCGTGTACGGGAACTGAACTCTTCCGGTGAAGTTTTACGATTTTCCACGATATGGGTGCAAAATGAGTAGTTGCAATTTTCTCGTCTCCGATCTTCGCTAACGAGGTCGTTAAAGAAGACACTTTAAATAATTATCTCGGATTGACTTAAGAAGTTGATTAACAAACTAAATCTGATTTATACAACTTTCGGTATAGTAAACAGATGTTTTTAATCAACACTGTAAACATCGTGTTTTTATAGTTATTTGAGTTCTCTAAATTTCGAGGCTCTTAGATTAAAGTTTATTTTAGTTTATTTAATAAAATTTTGGATGGATAAGCGAAGATCAACTTACTGAAAAATAAAGCTCGGATTTATATGCAGAAAAAACATGTAAATATGCGCACATTTTATATGCAGAGAAATTTGGCCCACCCACCCCTATTCCATTTTGGTCACTCATTTTATTGGTGCTGAGGTGGAAGTTGGATTCTATATTGATAACTATAGAATCTAGGATAATATATATTTGTAACTATATTTTTAAAAAAAGTAAGTAAAGTAAAAAATTCTAACAAAAAAAAAATGTTGTCATTAATTAACAGTATTAAGAGTAATCACCAGAATAGAGAGGGCGTGGGTGGGTGGGGCTATTGCTTGCTTCCAAAACTCTGTAGGACAAAGTTAAACTTAGCCCCGCCCACCCACCCTTTCTCACATTTTTTTTTCTGAAATAAAAAATTAATCTCAGCAATTAGTATAACAAAAAAATACGATTCGCGCTTTTTTCTATTAGTTTCCGTTCCCATTCTACAGAAGATAATATAATTAACCCCGCCCACCCACCCCACCTCCAGTTCAGTGATTCATTCTATCTGGTCAGAATGAACGGCGGATCTTATACTGAACAGAAATAAAATCCTTACAATGAGAACAGCGCGGGTGGGCGGAGCTAGAATCTGCTAAGACAAAACTGATTTTGGCAAAGGATATATCCTCCAAGAAAATAGAGGGCGGGTGGGCGGGGCTACTTCTTGGTAAGATAAGAATAATTTTGGCAAATGACATATCCTCAAAGAAAATAGAGGGCGGGAGGGTGGGGCTAATGCTTGTTTATAGGACTGTGTAGGACAATGTTAAACTTAGCCCCGTCCACCCACCCGTTCTCACATTGTTATTTTCTGAAATAAGAAATAAATCTCAGCAATTAGCATAACTAAAAAATTACGATTCGTGCTTTTTTCTACTAGTTCCCATTCCCATTCTACAGAAAATCATATAATTAAGCCCGCCTACTCACCCAACACACCAGGGGTCCCTAAGATTCTTTAAAATTCTTACAAAGACTAAATACCAGTGGCTTCCAATATTCTTTAATTTTTTTCTTGTAAATAAAACACTAGGCATTCTTGAGATTTTTAAAAAAAATTCAAATAAATTAGAAGTTCATGAGATTTTTTTTCATAAACAAAACGCCGAAGATCCCAACATTCTTTAACATTCTATCTAAAATAAAACATTTGAGACCCCACAGATTTTTCAAAATTCTTGCTGAGGATAAACAACAGAAGTTCCTGAGATTCTTTAAAAAAATTGAATATTAAACACCAGAAACCCTCGAAACTCTTAAAAAAGAACACCAGGATTTTCAGGAACTCTTTTAAATTCTTTCAGAGGTACAACACTGGAGACACGTAAGATTCTTTAAAATTCTTGTAAATACTAAACTTAGGAATCCATAAGATTCTTTCAAAATTCTTTCAAAAATAAAATACCACAGGCGTCCAAGATTCTTTGGAAAATAAAACATTTAAGGCCCTATTGATTCTTTAAAATTCTTGCAGAAACAAAACACCAGAAACCCCTGAGATTCTTGAAAACGATTGAAAATAAAACACCCGGTGCTCTTGAGATTCTTTAAATATTAAAGGAGCATCCGGAATTCTTTCAAATTCTTTAACAGGCACTGCTCTAGGGACATCCAAGATTCTTTAAAATTCTTAAAGGACAAAATTTTTCTTGAACCTCTTAGATTCTTTCAAAATTCTTCCAAAATTTTTTCAAAAACAAAACACCAAGGGCGTCCAAAATTTTTTCAAAGGTAGTAAAATACATGAGACCGCAGAGATTCTTGAAAATTTCTGCACAGATAAAACACTAGGGGCTTCCCAGATTCTTTAAAAATAAAAAAAAACACACCAAGGGCTCCTAAGATTCTTTAAAATTCTTGCAGAGACTAAATACCAGTGGCTTTCAATATTCTTTATAAAACACTAGGCACCCTTGAGATTTTTAAAAAATTTTCAAATAAAGTAGAAGTCCCAGAGATTTGTTTTTTTTTTCATAAACAAAACGCGGAAGATCCCCAAAATTCTTTAACATTCTATCTAAAATAAAACGCTTGAGACTCCAGAAATTCTTTAAAATTCTTGCTGGGGCTAAACACCAGAAGCTCCTGAGATTCTTTAAAAGAATTAAACATTAAACACCAGGAACCCTCGAAACTCTTAAAACGACAACCAGGATTTTCAGGAACTCTTTTAAATTCTTTCAGAGGTACAACACTGGAGACACGTAGGATTCGTTAAAATTCTTGTATATACTAAAGTTAGGAATCCATAAGATTCTTTCAAAATTCTTTCAAAAATAAAATACCACAGGCGTCCAAGATTCTTTTAAAAATAAAACATTTAAGGCCCTATAAATTCTTAAAAATTCTTGCAGAAACAAAACTCCAGAAACCCCTGAGACTCTTGAAAACGATTGAAAATAAAACACCTGGAGCTCTCCAGATTTTTTAAATATTAAATAAACACCAGAAGCATCCGGAATTCTTTCAAATTCTTTAACAGGCACTGCACTAGGGACATCCAAGATTCTTTCAAAATTCTTTAAAAATTTTTTCAAAAACAAAACACCAGCGTCCAAAATTTTTTCAAGTAGGCACCCTTGAGATTTTTAAAAAAATTTCAAATAAAGTAGAAGTTCCTGAGATTTGCTTTTTTTTTTCATACACAAAACGCGGATGATCCCCAAGATTCTTTAACATTCTATCTAAAAAAATTAAACATTAAACACCAGTAACCCTCGAAACTCTTAAAAAGAACACCAGGATTTTCAGGAACTTTTTTAAATTCTTTCAGAGGTACAACACTGGAGACACGTAAGATTCTTTAAAATTCTTGTAAAGACTAAACTTAGGAATCCATAAGATTCT
Organism: Zophobas atratus; assembly: GCA_022388445.1. Lineage (NCBI taxonomy): Eukaryota > Metazoa > Arthropoda > Insecta > Coleoptera > Tenebrionidae > Zophobas > Zophobas atratus. The sequence goes on from CM039445.1 coordinate 12,114,777, forward strand.
TTCAAAATTCTTTCAAAAACAAAACACCACAGGTGTCCAAGATTCTTTTAAAAATAAAACATTTAAGGCCCTACAGATTCTTTAAAATTCTTGCAGAAACAAAACACCAGAAACTCCTGAGACTCTTGAAAACAATTGAAAATAAAACACCCGGAGCTCTCGAGATTTTTTAAACATTAAATAAACACCAGGAGCATCCGTAATTCTTTCAAATTCTTTAACAGGCACTGCATTAGGGACATCCAAGATTCTTTAAAATTCTTATAAGGACAACATTTTTCGTGGACTTCTTAGATTTTTTCAAAATTCTTCCAAAATTCTTTCAAAAATAAAACACCAAAGGCGTCCAAAATTTTTTCAAAGGTAGTAAAACACATGAGACCTCAGAGATTCTTGAAAATTCCTGCACAGATAAAAGACTAGGGGTTTCCCAAATTCTTTAAAAATAAAAAAAAAAACACACCAAGGGATCCTAAGATTTTTTAAAATTCTTGCGAAGACTAAATACCAGTGGCTTTCAATATTCTTTATAAAACACTAGGCACCATTGAGATTTTTTTTAAATTTTCAAATAAAGTAGAAGTTCCTGAGATTTGTTTTTTTTTTCATAAACAAAACGCGGAAGATCCCTAAAATTCTTTAACTTTCTATCTAAAATAAAACGCTTGAGACCCCAGAGATTCTTTAAAATTCTTGCTGAGGATAAACACCAGAAGCTCCTGAGATTCTTTAAAAAAATTAAACATTAAAATCCAGGAATCCTCGAAACTCTTAACCTTTTCGCTGCGGACCTATTATTTCCTTTGCAACACTCCTGTGCGGGGTTTATTTTGGCTAAAACGTATTAGTACGTACGAAGCACTGGTACAGTTTCTCGCACGTACATCTACCTATACAGTAGCTGAGAATGTCAAACTCCGCACTTTTATATACGTGCACAGCACTATATACAATATTTTCTGAGCGAGAATCCATGCAAACAGGGTAAGAATTGTTCAATCATTCACTGTAATTTTTTTTTTATTTTGACGGTTATAAGCAGGTGGCATTTTTATCAAAATAGAACTTTATTGAAATTTTGTTCTTACAATAAAAAAATAAACATAAAAAATACCCTATCAGTTTGTAAAAAATAAAAATAACATTTAATTTAGAAACATTCAAAAATTCAGAAATTCTTTTTGGTGTGATACACTTCAAAACATGGAATTAGGCATAATGCTTTGCCACAGTCTTCGGAAATTTTACCTGGTTCTTCAAATTCTTCATCAGAATCACCAAGTTCATCCTCTGACTCGATTGTGGAATATAATTCTTTTAGGCAAGCTACTTCTTCGTTTGACAGTCCGACATAGTCTGACATTTTGCTAACTTACAACTGAATAAAATAATATAACTGCATCGTGTTTGGGCTCAAAATAAAGCTAAAACAATGCTTTTTTACGTCATGCGCATTCTAGTGTTGTACGTACAAGTACGGAAGCAGAGTGAGTTTGTGAATCCAGGAACGTATATATACGCGAAACGCACACCGTTTACGCTTTTTTAAAACGTATATATACGAGTATAGCAGCGAAAGGGTTAAAAAGAACAACAGGATTTTCAGGAACTCTTTTAAATTCTTTCAGAGGTAGAACACTGGAGACACGTAAGTTTCTTTAAAATTCTTGTAAGGACTGAACTTAGGAATCCTTAAGATTCTTTCAAAATTCTTTCAAAAACAAAGTACCAAGGGCGTCCAAAATTTTTTCAAAGGTAAAACACATGAGACCTCAGACATTATTTTGCAAACGTGGCTTAAATTTAGCAACAGTTTCGGTATAACATTTATCTAGTTGTTTTCCTGAGAGTGCTTTCGTCTGGAATGGTCCTTTTACCAGTATTTTTCCAAAAATGAATTAAATGTCGAATTAGTTAACTTATTTAATGGAATATTCGAGGCAAGCATGCCCTGACATAACTCGAACTTGAATGTTTCCTCTTCATTTTTGGCTGTATTGGCAGATAAAATTTCTCGTAATCATATTTGAGTTAAACTGAAAAATGCACCAAAAATCTTAAAATATGCATAAAATTGCACTTAACATTAAAGTATGCATTTTGCATATTAACCGAGCCTTATATATACCAAATTTCCTCTCAACACCACAGCCAGCATTAATCGCCATCATCAACAAAAGGCTAATCCCGTTCAAGCCCATCTGTAACTTCCATTATTCCATCTATTGTTTTTCGCCAAATAAATTAAACGACACCGTCACCATCCCATTCCTCATTACATCTCCTCTGATCTCGAGATAATCCGACAAAAACCAAACCGAAAAGCTGAGTTGATTGGTAGTTTTTGCAAAGTCGACAAGTCTCCTCTTCTCCGTCTTTATTGTGTTTCTAGGGATTAATAGAAAACGGGTCATTACTATAATATGCTGATGCGTTTAAACGAGACAATGGCCTGCCAAAATTCGACTAACCCTTAACAAGAACACGGAAATGCTAATAACGGTGGACCGTTATCGATTTTATCAGAGACGGTTGGTTAGATCGCTCCCAAAATGTAACCTGACCTCTGCTGGGAGATATAATGTGCCTAACAAACACGTCATCAACTATAGATGATAAGGGAATACAAAAGATTGATTGTTACTGCTAGGAGTGTTTGCGGCGGAGGTGTTTGGTATCAGTCGTATTTGAGGACTATTGTAGGTAACAATGCGTAATGTCATGGTAGTTTCGTGGTTAATGGAGAGATAAGGGGCAATAATGGAAAACTTGGACGGAATTGGATATACTTGTACATTCACACCGCTGTCATTCTTATTAATGAACTTACTGTATTGTGTTACGTAAATTTTAAACAAACAATGTAAAAAAAACCGATTCAGTCCACCAGTTCTATGTTCAATGTATGGAAATCCGCCTTTACTGTCTACTCAAGTTGAAGCAATTCAAGACAAAAGGCGCCGAAGCTACATGTGTGTGTTTGTGGACGTTCTAGGTATGCAATTATCAGTTGAGCTGGTTTATCATTGTCAATAGAACAATGTGTACAATGTTCCGATGCAGGCAATATTGTCGATATTATTCCGACAAGTTCAGTGTGCAATTGTATATACAAATGCAATTAAGCGGGAATTAGCGAGAATTCTTCAAATTGTATTGGTCTGTGTAAAACCGAATGTACTTGTAGCGGGTAATTAATTGTATGCTGACAAGTCACTGCAATACTGGTCGACGCAATTTTGTAACAAGGGTGGTGTTTGCTTCAATTAATTTCTTGGTTGCCAAAAGGCAGACAAAAGTTTCGAAATTTTGTGAACTATTTTTTCAAATTCAACCTCAGCAGCATCGAAAATGACCAAAAAACTTGTTTGATTGAATTTCCAAAACTATTTTGTGACTTCATTTCTTGGAAAATCCTATAATTTTTCCAAAAACTATTTCGAAAATCCATTGGTATGGTTCAGTTTTTCCGAAATTGGGCCAAATATAAATAGATCCTTTACAACAATGTTACGATTGCTCCGGAATTACTGAAATTCGTCTGTAATCTTAGTCCGGAACCATCAATACTCTCAACAATAAGTTGGTTAAAATTTATTTCCCAGATTTTTTCTTGGCTTTTAATACATTTTGTCAAAAGCTCAATTTTTCAATACTTCTCTTCGGTTTGACCTTTTTCCGAGCATATTCAAAATTTACCAAAAATTTTTTTTTTTGTTTGACTTCGACATCCAAAAATTTTGCACGATTTTTTTTAGGGTACTTACAAAATTGACTTTGAGGCCCTAATAATTCGAAATCTAGTAACTGCACCGAGTTTGAATGTTTTTTCTGCGCAAACACGATTTTATCCATAATTTTTGACCACTCAGTTTCTTTGGGTCCATGCTAAATAAATAGTAAACGAAAATTATAATCAGCTCGTCGAGGTCCAATTTCCACAATTTTTTGTGGATTTCTAGAAAAGTTCGTCAAAAGATAAATTTTAATAAACCGCGCTATGTTTTCTGAAGCAGCTTCTCAAAATTTTATAGATTTTTAGACAACTTGGTTAAAAATTCAATTTTTTAATAAACTGCCTCTTTGAAATTTTTGACCCTTTTATAAGCATCATTAAAACTTACAAAAAAAATATTTTTTTATTTAAACGTCTAGAAGTTTGTTATAATTTCATTGATTCGAAATTTTATAGGAGTATAATTTTTCCTCCTGTATGAAATTTTTGACCTTCCACCAAAAATTACCAAAAAAAATTGGAAATGTTTTAAATTTCTCGTAAACACGGTAAACTTTTAATCAAAATGTGTTATCATTACATTCATATTTTTTAGATTTGCTTATACAGAGTGACTCAAAGAAAACAATGAATTAGTCAATTTCTTTTATCGAATAAGGATTGCAAAACTGAATACTTTGAAATCTTGCAGACGTTAAGTTTTTGTAAGCATGGTACATTGTTAATCAAAATATACCTGTTTATTCTCCCCAAAAAATTGATGACGTCATCTCAAAATTTTGCCGAATAAATTATACCCAAAATGTGCAAAATATGAAATTTTATTTGTGATTTATCACTGCATTCACATCTTTTAGATTTGCTTATACAGGTGGCTCAAAAAAATTAATGAATGAGTCAATTTATTTTATTACATTATTATATTAAACAGGACCGGCTCTCTCCATTTTCCCAGGCAATTTTGGGAATACAGTACTCTTATTTTACAAATTCCACGCCCACCCACCCGTTCTTCGTTCCAGTGACTTTTCTAATATTGTTCAGTTCTATCTTAGCAAGTTTAATCATTTCGCAAAATCAATCTTATTTTAATAAATACTAGCTCCGCTCACCCGCTATTTCCTTAGGGATTATGTAATTTGCCACAATAAATTTTATCTCAACAAGTTATACACTGCATCAGTCCAAGTTCATATACGTGTTCTTCCAAAAATGTGGACAGCGTCATTACAAAATTGTGTCAAGTAAAAACTCAACTCGAAAATGCTGGAATTTGAAATTTTTTACCATCTTTTCAAAATCGTCGAACTGAAAAAAGAATCGAAATATTAAAATACATATTTTTTAAGAATCTAAAAAATTGTAAAATTGAGAAATCGAAAAATCAAAAAAGTGCAGACGAAAAATCGATACCTTAAAAAAAACGAAAATTAGAAAAATCAAAAACCTGAAAAATCGAAAAGTTAAAGTATTTATAAAAGTCAAAAATATAATCTGAAAAATCCCAAAACTGAAATTTCGAATAATTGAAAAATAAAAGAAAAACTGAAGATTGGAAAATCTGAAACATCTAAAAGCGAAAAAATTAAAAAACGGAAAAATGGAAAACTTAGAAACCGAAATAGGCAAAAATCAAAAATCGAAAAGTTATAAATTGAAAAACTCAGTCATAAATTGAGAAACTGAACAATTAAAATATCGAAACATTCAAATCTCGATAACACATCATAACACTGAAAACTCGAAAAATTAAAAAAAATGGAATATTAAAAAAAATTGAAAACAACTAAAAATTGAAAAACAGAAAATCTAAAACCAGGAGGTCGAAACATTGAAATATCGAAGAACTGAAATGAAAAATGGAGAAAACTAACCTAAAGTTTTAAAAATTAAAAAATCGAAAAATTAAGAAAATGGAGACATCGAAAAATCCAGAAGTCAAAAATCGAAAAGTCGAAGTATCGAAATATTGAAAAATTTCAAAACTGACGAGTGGAAGAAAAGTTGAAGAGTTGAAAAACTGAAAAATCACAAAATTGAACGAAATATCCAAGAATTGGGAAATTAAAAAACTGAAAAATTGAGAAATCGAGAAATCAAAAAAGTGAAAATTCGAAAAATCGAAATATTTCAAAATCGTAAAATTAAAGAGAAAAATTGAAAAACGTAAAACTGAAACATCGGAAAATTGAAAATCGGGAAATTGAAAAATTGTAAAATCGAAAAATTGAATAATAAATAATCTGAAAAATCCCCAAACTGAAATTTCGAAAAATTGAAAAATTAAAGAAAAACTGGAGAATGGAAAATCTGAAAAATCTCAAAATTGAAATATCCAAAAGCTGGGATACTAAAAACTGAAAAATTGAGAAACCGAAAAATCGCAAAATTGAAGAACTGGAAAATCGAAATGGTCGAAAGTCAAGAAATAGGAAAATCAAAATATCGATTTATTGTAAAATCAAAAAACTGGGAATTTCGAAAAGTCAAAAACTGAAAAATCGAAATATTTAAAAATCGGAAAATAATAAAATGGAGACATCGAAAAATCCAGAAGACAAAAATCGAAAAGTCGAAGTATCGAAATATTGAAAAAATTCAAAACTGAGGAGTGGAAGAAAACCTGAAAAGTTGAAAAACTGAAAAATCGCAAAATTGAACGAAATATCCAAAAATTGGGAAATTAAAAAACTGAAAAATTGAGAAATCGAGAAATCAAAAAAATGAAAATTTGAAAAATGGAAATATTTAAAAATCGTAAAATTAAAGAGAAAAATTGAAAAACGTAAAACTGAAACATCGGAAAATTGAAAATCGGGAAATTGAAAAATTGTAAAATCGAAAAATTGAATAATAAATAATCTGAAAAATCTCCAAACTGAAATTTCGATAAATTGAAAAATTAAAAAAAAACTGAAGAATGGAAAATCTCAAAAATCTCAAAATTGAAATATCCAACAGCTGGGATACTAAAAAACTGAAAAATTGAGAAACCGAAAAATCGCAAAATTGAAGAACTGGAAA